>BQNB010070922.1:0-32949 GCA_026074375.1 Tanacetum coccineum
ATCAAAAAGTTCTTTAATGTTTAATCTTTTGTGCTATTGATATTGTGATTAATCCATGGAATGATCTAGGGATCCTACAATAGACTTGTAAAATCCCGTGGACGTTATTGTATTCATTTTACCACAATTTCAATCACAACACATCTACTTAAGATCCTTCAATCATTTTTCACTTCATAATTCAACAATCATTCATCATGACAACTCCAATTGTAACTTCCACAACAGACAGTCAAATGCATAACACATCATGGCAGCTAGTTCAAGGGATCGTCCACCAATGCTTGCAATAGGACGATATGCACAATGGTGATCACGGTTATTACGATACATTGATACAAGACCAAATGGTGATGCCTTAAGGAAATGCATTCTCGAAGGTCCTTATACTCCTTCTACTGTCATAATTCCAACGGTACCTGCAACGGATAACTCTCTAGCAGTTCCTGAACGAACAACAGTTGAGACAGTCCTGAATATGTCTCCTGAAAACAAAGCTCATTTTGAATCAGAAAAGGAAGCGATTCATTTGATATTGACTGGAATTGGAGATGAAATATACTTAACTGTTGATGCATGCTAGACAGCTCATGAAATGTGGGAAGCTATTGAAAGGTTACAACAAGATGAATCCCTCAACATTCAAGATGTCAAGACTAACATATTTTGGGAATTTTAAAAATTCACCTCTCAGGATGGAGAATCAATGGAGTCATACTACTCCTGGTTTTATAAGCTGATTAATGAAATGATCAGAAACAACTTGAATGTTGCTACAATGCAAGTCAATGTTTAATTTCTTCAACAACTTCAACCAGAATGGTCAAGGTTTGTAACAATTGTCAAGCCACAACACAAGCTGGATGAAGTTTCATATCACAAACTCTTTGACATTCTGAAACAATATCAGAAGGAAGTTTGTTGGGACTTAAAAGACTTTATAGATTTCTTAAAGTTACTACTGCTCAGGTACATAATGGAAATTATGCTAAGTAAGTTAGTACTGGTAGTATTATGTTACCACTGCTAGTTACTACTGTTAGTATAATTTAGTACTGATAGCATAAAGTTACTACTGTTAGTTAAAGTTAAGACTGCTCAATGTTGAAGACTAAAATATAAGCTAAGTAGTTAGTGCTGCTAGTAGTAAATGTTAAGACTGCTAGTACAAGTTATTACTGTTAGTGTATATTAGTACTGCTAGTACTAATGTTACTACTGCTTATGTTTATTAGTGCTGCTGGTGGAAGGATTATAACTCTTTGAAGACTTTCTACTGTCAAGAGGATAAAGACGATCTAAAGAGATAAAGATTGTTTAGAGAACAAGATTACTTATGAAGATAAGTATTGAGATATTTATGTACAAGATATACATAATGTATTTATTTAGAAGATTACGTTTATGTTTAGAAAAGATTAAGATATCTTAAGAATGTATTGTAAGCCGACTAGGACTCCTTAATCTATAAAAGGAGGCTCTAGGACATTAGTTGAGATAACACATTATCATCAGTTTTGCATATAAGTCTTCATAGTTGTCAAAGTCGATTAAGAGAAAAGCTCCAAGGTTGTAAACCCCAGTACTAAGTTAAGAGTACTCGTATTATTGATCTAATAATATTGGAGCGTTTGGTTATATCTTTGTTTGTTCAAGATTACTATTTTATTCATAATACTTTTAGGTATTAAGGTTTAGATTCTGCATACACTTTAATATACATACAAAGTTTCTACAACAAGTTATTTTGGATTTATCCAAGGTAATTTAACCTTAGACAACCTAAGGAATCGATCTAGGTTTGGGATCAACAAGTGGTATCAGAGCTTTGCTTTGAGAAACTTTGATCTAGAAGACATGGAGCTTGAATCTACAAATAGTGGTCCTAATGCAAAGCTTCCCATACTCAAATTGGGTGAGTATTGAGATGTGGGTTATAAGGATTAAGCAGTACTTCCAGATCCAAGACTATGCACTCTGGGATGTGATAGAAAATGGTGATTCATGGGTGTCAGTACCTCAAACAACTCAAGAGAATGGCACATCAGTTACAAAGATATCTATACATGTAACTGCTGAAGAGAAGACAAATAAAAAGAATGATGTCAAAACTAGGGGTTTGCTACTCATGGCACTTCCCAATGAACATCGACTAACATTCAGTCAGTATCCAAATGCTAAATCTATGTTTGCTGCCATTGAAACAAGATTTGGAGGTAATGCAGCTACCAAGAAAACTCAGAAAACTCTCTTGAAGCAACAGTATGAGAATTTCAGTGCATCAAGTGCAAAGTCTCTTGACTCTATTTTCAATAGGCTTCAGAAGATAGTCAGTAGGCTTGCTATCTTAGGTGTGATCATTGCCCAAGAATACTTAAACTTAAATTTTTTGAGCAGCTTACCACCTGAGTGGAACACTCATGTAGTTGTTTGGATGAATAAGCCTGAGGTTGAGACTATGAGCATAGATGATTTGTACAACAACTTCAAAATTGTTGAACAAAAGGTAAAGAAAAATATTGGTACATCGAGTGGTGGTTAAAACTTAGCCTTCATGACTGCACCAAGCACTAGCAGTACCAATGATGCTAACACTGCTAGTCCACAAGTTAGTGATGCTAGCCCTAGTGTTAGTGCTGCCAGTCCACAAGTTTGTACTGCTAGTGTCAGTGATAATACTGTGTATGCTTTCATGGTTGAAAATCCCAATGGTTCTAATGTCCTACACCATGACTTAGAGAAAATTCATGAAGATGATTTAGAAGCAATGGATTTGAAGTGGCAACTCTCTTTGCTAAGTGTGAGGGTAAATAAGTACTATCAGAGGACAGGCAAGAAGATTTTCATTAATGCTAATAACACAGCTGGATATGATAAATCTAAGGTGAAGTGTTACAACTGTCATAAGTTGGGACACTTTGCTAGGGAGTGTAGAGCACCAAGAAGCAAGGAAGGTCAATTCAGAAATCAAGACAACACCAGGAAGCAAGGAAACAATAAAGACACATCTTTAAAGGAAATGTTGGCTATAGATGGTGTAGGTTTTGATTGGAGTGACATGGCAGAAGAACAAGTTCAGACAAACATGGCTCTAATGGCATTTCCAGACTCAGAGGTATAGATTGATAAAACTTACTCTAAAACTTGTCTGAAAAACTATGAAACTCTTAAGAAACAGTGTGATAATTTTCTTGTTAAGCTTAATGAATATGAATTTAAAGAAGCTATTTATAAAAGAGGTTTAGCAACTCTAGAAGATCAAATTATCACATATAAAAAGAATGAGGTTCTTTTTAGTGAATAAATAGGAGTTCTTAAAAAAGATGTAGCTTGTAAAGACTATAAAATAAATGTGCTTAAAAGTGAGCTTAAAAAAGTTAAGCAAGAAAAAGATGGCATTGATTTTAAAATTGAGAAATTTGATAAGGCCTTAAAAGACTTAGATCAGTTGTTAGGAAGTCAGATAACTGACAAAAGTAAAAAGGGTTTGAGGTATAGTGCAGTTCCTCCACCTCATCCTTTAATCTATAATAGACCTAATAAGCTTGATATGTCTTATTCTGGTCTTGATGAGTTCAAAGAGCTTGAATTCAAAGGTTATGGTCCTGAGAATAGTAAGCAAGAGTCTAATGTTGTTTGTGATAAAGAATCAGATAATTCTAAGGAAAATTTTGATGAGTCTTTGGTAGAAGAACAAGTATCATAAGACAAAAGTAGCTTTGTTGAATCTTCACCTAATGTTGATAAAGAAACTGTTTTTCCTGTTAATAAAAAGGTAGAGTTTACAAAACCTGAAAATCATGAAAAACCAGTTAAAAAGTCAGTTAGGGTAAGCAGAAATTGTATGATCAACAAATCTCCTAGGGGGGCCGATATCAGAGGAATTGGAATGGACAGAAGTCCAATCACATAGGATAAGATTTCGGTGATTATAACATGCTTGCTATATATGTGGAAGTTTATCATTTGATGATTTATTGTCATCAATTCATCAAAGACAGTGGCATAGTATCTAGAATTAACTACAATAGGGTGGATAGCCAAAAACACACAACCTAGTTGTACTCAGGAATATGTTCCAAAAGCAGTTTTGTTGAAAATGGCCTCACACCACTTAATACTGTTAAGTAGTTATACTGCTCACATAAAACAAAGTTCATAGTGCTAAATCAAGAACATTGTTTAAAACAAGCATAAATCAAATGCTAAGAGGCCCTTTATAAGAAAACAACATTAAACTAGAGATCTGTGCATGCCAGGCAAAGGGACATTATTATATGGAAGGCATAATTACAGTTAATATGCTAGTCTTATATAGGACCAAGTTAATGCGGTTAGGGTAAGAGGGTAATTGCTGGTAAAGTCTCAGCAATATTGGTTTGGTCAGCATATTGGGTTTTGGAGACCTTACCAAAACCATAATGGTGCATCAACTTGCTTTTTAAAGAACACAACTACATTGATGCACGAGGGTAGATCCAAGTCAGTAATGGCTTGGGTCCCCAAAGGAATCTAATTTCACTTATTCTTTTTTGCAGGGAAGCCACACATGATGATAAAGGATTTTGTTAAACAGTGGTGTCTTAAGGCACATGTCTGGGAAACCATAGCTTATCTCTCAAATCTTCAAGAAAATTTGAGGATGGTTCATATTGCATTGGAGGAGTGCATATGGTGGTAGAATTACTGGTAAAGGCACTTAAGCTGTTAATCTTGATTTTAGAAAGATGTATACTTTGTCAAATGGAGTTAAAATTAAAATCTTTTTAGTCGTCTCACACGATGTGTGACAAAAAGAAACTATGTCCTTTTTACTGACATGAATGTATTGTTTTTTATCTCTAAATTTTAAGTTGCCCCCCCTTGATGAAAATCAGATACTTTTTAAATTCCTAGTAAGGAGAACTATTAATGTTACAGTTTTGATATGAAGAACATTGTTCCTAAAGAGAGTTTGACTTGTCTTGTTGCAAAGGCTACATTAGATGAATCAATGCTTCTCGGCAACATAATAACTTGGTCACATAAATTTAAAAACATAATAAGCTTGTCAATGATAATCTAGTAAGAGATTGCCTAAAAACGTTTCCACCCCCCCCCCCACCCCCCCCCTAAAATGGACCAAAAACCTGTGTTGCTCTGTCTTAAAGGGGAAACAACACAGAGCTCTTGTAAGTCCAAAGTTCTGAATCCTATTTACTAAGCCTTTGTTTATGCTACATATGGATTTGTTTGGTCTAACCTTTGTGAGTAGTTTAATGCATAAGAAGTATTGCTTAGTAGTCACTGATGATTATAGTAAATTTCACTTGAGTTTCTTTTTAACGACTAAGATGAAACCAGTGAGATCCTTAAGAACTGTATCAAAGAATATAGATAACCTAGTAGATAAGAAAGTGTAAAATAATCAGAAGTGATAATGGAACTGAGTTTAAGAACAAAGTTATGGATGATTTTTGCAGAGAAAAGGGTATTAGTGAGATATAGGGGTAGCTAGGACTCCTCAGCAAATTGGTGTAGCTGTGAGGAGGAATAGGACACACAATTGTGGTATGCTAGAACAATGTTAGTTACTTTAATGTTACCTACACATTTTAGGATGAAGCAGTTTTACTGTTGCTATGTTAAGAAATAGGGTCTTAGTAGTCAAGCCTCATAACAAGACACCTTATTAACTTTTTAGAGGTTTTAAACCAGCTCTAAGTTTTATGAGACCATTTGGTTGTCATGTTACTATTCTTAATACTTTGGACAGTTTAGGCAAGTTTGATAGAAAAAGTAATGAAGGTTTCTTTGTTGGATATTCTTTAAGTAGTAAATCTTTTAGGGTATACAACACTAGAACCAGGAGGGTAGAAAAAAACTTGCATATTATGTTTTTAGAGAATAATCCTATAATAGAAGGGAATGGTCCAAAATGGCTGTTTGATATTGATTCTCTAACCCAATCTATGAACTATGTACCAGTTACTGCAAGTACAATTTCTAATGACTCTACAAGTACATCAGAAGAAAACAGTTAAGATTGCATTATGATGCCAATTTAGAAAGATACTTCATACTTTGATTCACCTACCAAGGATGTTGATTATGGTGAACCAAAAACTGCTGATGATGCTCAAAAGCAGGTTGAAGATGGTCCAAATAATGAGAATGTTGAACAAGAAAGGTTTGCAGATGATAGCAGTACTAAAGATGTTAATGCTTCTGGGCAACATATTAATACTGCCAGTCCTGATGTTAATACTGGTAGTCTTAAACTTAATGCTGCTGGCCCATCAGTTAATATTGCTCGTCCAAATGAACAAGATAGCACTGAAGAACAACCAGAAGTTGATTTGGGGAACATCACAAATTCCTATATAGTTCCAACCACTCCCAATATAAGAATTCATAAAGATCACCCAATTTACAATGTGATTGGTAAAGTGAAGTCAACTGTTCAGACAAGAAGAATGTCAAAACCTACTTCTGAACAAGGGTTTCTCAGTGATGTGTATGAACAGAAAACACATGATACCCTGAATACTTGTTTATATGCTTGTTTCCTATCACAGATTGAACCAACAAGTATTGCTAAAGCTCTATCTGATTCATCCTGGGTGGAAGCAATACAGGAAGAACTTTTGCAATTCAAATTTCAACAAGTTTGGATACTGGTGGATCTCTCTAATGGAAAGAAGGCCATTGGAACAAAATAGGTCTTCAGAAACAATAAATATGAAAAGGGAATTATGATTAGGAACAAAGCAAGTTTAGTTGCACAGGGTCATAGACAAGAAGAAGGTATTGATTATGAAGAAGTATTTGCTCCAGTGGCAAAAATTGAGGCAATAAGATTGTTTTTGGCCTATGCTTCTTTTATGGGTTTTCTGGTATATCAAATGGATGTAAAGAGTGCTATCTTATATGGAACCATTAAGGAAGAAGTCGATGTTACTCAACCACCAGGATTTAAAGATCCTGACCATCCAAACAAAGTTTACAAGGTGGTCAAGGCACTTTATGGTTTGCATCAAGCACCAAGAGCATGGTATGAAACTTTGGCTAACTATCTGTTGAGCAATGGGTTTAAAAGAGGCAAGATAGATCAGACATTATTTATCAAGAAGCAAAAGGAGATATTTTGCTTGTACAGGTCTATGTAGATGACATTATCTTTGGCTCAACAAACAAGGAGTTATGTACTGGTTTTGAGAAGCTCATGAAAGATAAGTTTCAAATGAGTTCTATAAGAGAACTAACTTTATTTCTAGGATTACAAGTACAACAGAAGGAAGATGGAATATTTATCAGTCAGGATAAATATGTGGCTAAAATTTTGAAGAAATTCAACTACTCTGATGTGAAGTCTGCTTCAACTCCTGTTGATTTGGAAAAACCTTTGGTCAAGGATGGAGATGTTGATGATGTTGATGTACATCTCTATAGATCTATGATTGGGTCTTTGATGTATCTCACTGCATCTAGGCCAGATATCATGTTTGCAGTATATGCATGTGCTAGATTTCAAGTTACTCCAAAGACATCACATCTCTTAGCAGTCAAGAGGATTTTTAGATATTTTAAAGGCAAACCAACTTTAGGCCTGTGGTATTATAGGGATTCTCCATTTGAACTGGTTTCTTATACTGATAGTGACTATGCTGGAGCAACTCAAGATAGGAAGTCTACAACTGGAGGTTGCCAGTTTTTGGGAAACAGGTTAATATCTTGGCAGTGTAAGAAGCAAACTGTGGTTGCCACTTCTACAACTAAAGCTAAATATGTGGCTGCTGCTAGTTGTTGTGGACAAGTACTCTGGATTCAAAAACCAATTGCTGGATTATGGGTACAATTTTATGAATACTGCCATTAATATTGACAACAACAGTACTATCTGCATTATTGAAAATCATGTTCAACATTCTAAAACAAAACATATAGAGATTAGGCATCATTTTATAAGAGATTGCAATACTAAAAAGTTAATACAAATGGTTAAAATTCATACTGATTATAATGTTGCAGATCTTCTTACAAAAGGTTTTGATGCAGGCAGATTTCAGTACTTGGTCTCAAGTATTGGAATGCTGAATCCTTAAATGTCTATATCTCTTTATGTTTTTGTAAAAGTTTTGTAAAGGATTAATACTATTAGTTTTCTCAATTAATACTGCTAAGTATAATTAAAATTGTTAATTATACTTAAGACTGTTTGTTAAAACTGTTAGTCATAGTTAATCTTGTCAAGAAGAAAATGCTTTGGATTTTGTATATTTGGCTATGAACTAACATCTGCAGGTAAAGCATGTTGAATACCTGATGTTGAATGCTTCACCTTTGAAGTAATGTTTGAGAAGAAAGTTAATGATCTTGGTTCATAGTTTTTAACTTTTATTCATGGGTTATGCATAAATATGGATCCTCATGAATTCCCACATGTCTATCTAGTCTTTTCTAGTGTGCTTGTGATGAATAAAGGCATGTTGTTGTATAATTATTGAAGACAGAGTTAATGCTGTTTGACTTCTGTTAATACTGCTAGGCAAAAAATTACTATTGCCAGGCAAATGTTAATGCTGTTGAGATGACATGGGCACCAAAGCTGCAACTGTTTCACCAAATTCTTATCTCTTGAAGCATTATTTGAGGGGAGGTTCCTCATTAGCATGGATGAAAGGATATGTTATAGCATAATTATGTTCAAAAGAATCAAACACATCTAGGCATATCAAAAGAGGTCGGGACACCAAGATACCTTAGTCTAGTGGTCCCCCTGATAAAGGTTGGTGATGAGGTTGTCAATAAGGAGTTGTGTGACAGAATGGAAAGGGCTGCCACTACTGCTTCTAGCTAAGAAGTAAAGCAGGACAGTGGTAACATCAAATAAGATCCAATCCATGGCAACACTGAATGGATCAACTCCTTAGGGAATTAGTTCAAGTATTGGTCCCAGGTGACAAGATACCATATTGGGGGATATGAATGCTCAAACTAGGTTTGAGATTCCATCTAAACAGTCCAATGATCCACCTTTCTCAAGAGGTTACACACTGGAAAGTGGGGAGGACAGTATGAAACTTATTAGAATTGATGGAATTTTGTACACAACTATCATATAAAAATAGAAAGAGTGTCTTAGTAAGCAAAAAAGAAATGAGACATTCTGTGAGCTTAAAAATAGAAAGAGAGATATGTGCATAAAAACATAAATGAGTGATTATGTAAGCCAAAATAATTGAGAGATAATGTGAGCATAAAAACAGAAAGAGAGTTTGTGTGAATCAAATTTGATGATGAAAGTTGCTTATTGGAATGAAAATTGAATGATTACTGGTGTATTCTTCTTCATGCTACTCTGTTTCAACTTAATGCTGCTAAGCTTAAGTTAATGCTGTTAGGCTTAAATTAATGCTGCCGGTATTTGTTTCTGCTGTTAAGCATATGTTAATGCTGCCAGTTTAAGTTTCTGATGTTGAGGGTGATTTTATAAATACTTAGATTAAGGGTTTCATTTACTTCTTTATTTGATTTCCCTTATTCAAATATTCTCTAACCATAAACCCTAATTTAATTTTCATCTTTGATCATCAAAATCATCATTATGTCAAGCCCTAAGTTTGCTGAAACGCACAATGTGGTCGCGTTCTTCGAAAAACCCGAAGAAAGTGATGGGTTTGCAAAGATAATTGATTTCCTGAAAGCAAGTTTTGTTTATTATGCTTTAACAGTCAATCCAGTTATCTACACATCTTGTATTGAACAATTTTGGGCAACTGCCAAGGTACAAACAGTTAACGGAGTGCATCAGTTACAAGCCCTAGTTGATAAGGAGCAGGTTATTGTTACGAAGTCAAGCATTAGGAGAGATCTTCACTTGGATGATGCCGAAGGTACTGATTGTCTTCCAACTGCTACTATTTTTGAAGAACTGGCACGTATGGGGTATGAAAAGCCTTCTCAAAAACTTACCTTTTATAAAGTCTTTTTCTCTCCACAGTAGAAGTATTTCATTTACACTATTACACAATGCTTAAGTGCTAAATCCACTGCATGGAATGAGTTCAGTAGTTCTATGGCTTCTTTGATCACATGCTAGGCAACAAATCAGAAGTTTAATATGTCTAAGTACATCTTTGATGCAATGGTGAAACATTTATATGGAAGAGTCAAATTCTTAATGTATCTACGTTTTCTCCAAGTTTCCATTAATCAACAACTGGGTAATATGTCAACTTACAAGAAGATTTTTGTTAATCCCTTTCACACAAAGAATGTTTTTGCCAATATGAAGAGAGCTGGAAAGGATTTTTCTAGGAGAATAACACCCTTATTTGATACTATGATGGTTCAAGCTACTGATGAAGTGGGTGAGGATTCAAATCATCCAACTGATTCTATACAAATACCCATTATTGATCAACCATCTTCAACCTCCCAACCCAAGAAGAAACAATTATCTAAGAAGGCTCAGAGACAGGAGGCAGAGGTTCCTCAAGATGAGATAGAACATGAGGAAGGTGTACCTACACCTTCCAATTATCTATAACCTAGTGGTGAGGATAGCATGCAACTAACTGATTTGATGGTTTTATGTACCAAATTACAAACATAGGTTCTTAATTTAGAGAAAGCAAAGGATGTTCAAGCTAAGGAGATTACTGCTTTGAAGAAGAGGATCCAGAGGTTAGAAAGGAAGAAAATATCAAGACCTACAGGTTTGAAGAGACTCGGGAAATTTAGTATGTCTAGGAGAGTTGAGTCCTCTAATGATCAAGAGAGTTTGGGTGCTCCTGAAGATGCATCCAAACAGGGAAGGAGTATTGCAGATATTGATGCTGATGTTGATGTTACTTTAGTTGATGAAACTCAAGAAAGACAGGATGATGACTTAATGTTTGATATTGGAATTTTAGAGGATGATAAGATGCTTGTGGAAGCTAAAGTTGATGGAAAAGATGAACAAAGTACTAAGCCTGATGCTAGTACTGCTGGTGAAGCAGTTACTACTGCTAGTGTTGATGATAGTGTTGTTCCTACAACTATTAAGGAAATCAGTTTGGCTCAGACACTTATACAGATTAATACAGCTAAGCCTAAAGTTGTTACTACTGCTACTACAACAACAACAACAACTACAAGACCCAAGGCTAGAGGGGTAGTAGTACAAGAGCCAAGTGAGTTTAGAGTTCCACAAGAGACACAACCTTCAAGTTCTAAAGATATAGGAAAAGTTATTATGATTGAGCCTGAAGTTCCTTTAAAGAGAAAAGATCAAATTTCTCTTGATGAACAAATTGCAAGAGATATTCAAGCTAAGTTGGATGCTGAATTAATAGAAGAGTAAAAGCTAGCAAGGAAACAAGAAGAAGAAGCCAACATAGCATTGATTGAGTCATGGGAAAATACACAAGCTATGATGGAGGCTGATAGATTGTTGGCTGAGAGACTCCAATCAAGAGAAAGAGAGGAGTTGACGGATGAAGAAAAAGTAAAACTATTTATGGAACTAATGGAGAAAAGAAAAAAACATTTTGCTTCACTCAGAGCACAAGAAAAGAGAAACAGACCTCCTACCAAGGCACAAAAGAGAACTCAAATGTCTACTTATCTTAAGCACATGGGTGGATACACATACAAACAGCTAAAGGGAAAGTGTTTTGATAAAATTCAAGAGTTGTTTGATAAGGAAATGAAGAGGGTAAATACCTTTGTGGCTATGGGTTTTGAGGTACAAAAAAGCAAAGAAAAGAAGGTAGAAGGTAGTGAGGAGACAGTTAAAGGCAGCAGAAAGAAGATGCTTGGAAGGAAAAGAGCTGGGAAAGAACAACAACAAAAATCCTTAAAGAAACAGAAAGTGGAAGAAGAAAAAGAGTCAGATACAGTTGATGAATATGATGAAGCTGAGCTAAAGAAGCTTTTGGTGTTTAAAAAGGATGAAGATATAGCAATTGATTCTATACCACTTGCTACCAAATTACCAGTGATTATTGATTACAAGCTTCATAAAGAGGGTATGATGGTACATTATCAGTTGATAAGAGCAGATGCAAATTCCAAGAGATATTCTTCAATGATAAGGATGTTACAAGGAATAGACAGAGAAGACTTGGAAGCACTTTCGAGGATAGTGAAGGCAAAGTATGGTGATAAAAGGCCTAAAAATGAATTTGAAAGAGTGTTGTGGGGAGATTTAAAAGTTATGTTTAAACCAGATAAAAGGAGTGATGTATGGAGAATTTTACAAGGATATAGGGTGACCATTTGGAAGTTGATTGATTCATCTGGAGTTCACTTTGTAAGGTTTGATAATCTTCACATTTTTATGTTGGTTGAAAAGAGATACCCCCTCACACCAATAACCATCACCAATATGCTAAACAAGAAACTTCAAACTGATCATCAAAATGAGATGTGTTATCAATTATTAAAGCTTATGATAAAACAACAAAAAGTTCTATGAAGAGTTTGAATGCATCTTCCTGAGTATGATGAAGACTTTTAAAGAAGAAACTTGAAGATTCAGAAGATGAACATCAAGTTCAGGGGAGGATTGTTGGGACTTAAAAGACTTCATGGATTCATTAAAGTTACTATTGCTTAGGTACATAATGGAAATTATGCTAAGTAGTTAGTACTGGTAGTATAATGTTACCACTGCTAGTTACTACTGTTAGTATAATTTAGTACTGATAGCATAAAGTTACTGCTGTTAGTTGAAGTTAAGACTGCTCAGTGTTGAAGACTAAAATATAAGCTAAGTAGTTAGTGCTGCTAGTAGTAAATGTTAAGACTGCTAGTACAAGTTACTACTGTTAGTGTATATTAGTACTGCTAGTACTAATGTTACTACTGCTTATGTTTATTAGTGCTGCTGGTGGAAGGATTACAACTGTTTGAAGACTTTCTACTATCAAGAGGATAAAGACGAATTAAAGAGATAAAGATTGTTTGGAGATCAAGAATACTTGTGAAGATAAGTATTGAGATATTTATGTACAAGATATACATAATGTATTTATTTAGAAGATTACGTTTATGTTTAGAAAAGATTAAGATATCTTAGGAATGTATTGTAAGCCGACTAGGACTCCTTAGTCTATAAAAGGAGGCTCTGGGGCATTAGTTGAGTTATCACAAAAACACAACACATCCACACAAATACACAGATCTAGAGATTAAGAGTTTTGTAAGCTTCAAGGTTGTAAATCCTAGTACTAAGATAGAGTACTTGTATTATTGATCTAATAATATTGGAGCATTTTGTTACATCTTGTGTTCATTCATTCTTACTGTTTCATTGATAATAAGCTTCAAGGTTGTAAATCCTAGTACTAAGATAGAGTACTTGTATTATTGATCTAATAATATTGGAGCTAATCTAATTTTTTTTAATAAGCCATGTTGGTTAATAACCTTTTTATCTTTAAAAATATTCGTTAAAATCAAACTAACAAGTAAAAATTTGCATAAAAAATATCTGGTCCCCATGTCAGTGAATATAATTGCCCGTTCAAACCCAAGAAACCCAAGACATCAACTACCCTAAAATCGCTGAATAAAAAAAATGATGCGCTCATGTACAGCAGTACTTTTTATTAGTTTCCGTATTTTGAAATGTGGATGAAGATTACACATTGGTTGAAAGACCTATCTTGGTGGAAAAATGAGGTAAATTTTCAATTTAATAAACACTTTCCCTTCCCAATCTCCCAACTATGGGAAGAAAGATTTTAGAACAAAAACCTTCAAATTTCCCTTCCTTTTCCTTCCCTTTTCTTTTATCTTCTTATTAATATAATACTCAAAACCCACAAATATATTTTTTGTTCCCCCTTTCTTCTTTCTTTCTCTCTAATTTAATCTCGAGAAACATTGTAAGAGTTTTGTAAGCTTGAAAAAAACGGGTTGTAAACCCTAGTACTAAGAGAGAGTAACTCCGTATTATTATCATTAATAACATTGAAGCGTTTTGTTACATCTTGTGTTCATTCATTCATACTTACTGTTTCATTGATAATACTTCTAGAAAAATGTTTCAAGTTTCATTTGGCTATAACTTAGCCGTTTTAAGTCTGATTTTAAAATGCGATATGTGAAAAACTATCTATTCGAACAATATTCATAAGAATAAAAGAAATGAAACAAGAGATGACCAAGAAATACTTACAAGAATGAAGAAACAAGTAGAGAATCACAAGATCTATACCCAAGATGACTAGATTTGAAAAACCCATTTATAAAATTAGAAACCCTAATTTTATAATCTTGAGAACTCTTGAAAATGGAAGGTTTAAGGTTTCAAACAACCTTAGATAGTCTTGGAAATAATCTTGGTATACTTGTATCTTGCTAAAAATCAACGTTATGGATTGGGTATGTGTATGTATATATGTCGTGAGCTAGGGGAGCACCAAAGGAAGAGAGAAAAAATTTAGGAGGCTAAGGAATGAATGATAAACCCTAAGTTGTGAGTGGGTGATGCTTATATAGAGCTAAGACTTGAACCATGTGACCAAGTGACTAGCAAATTTTGTGCACCAAGGTCCTTAAGGTCTATGTGGGCGTCGGCTATATGAGCCAAGGAGGGGAGGACAATTGTTCAAGCCAACTTTGGCTCCAAGTTTAGCTCATGGCTTGGTCTTGGCTCACCAATAATGGTCCAAGTGTGTAAGAAATGGCATGCATGCAAGTCACTAGACAACAAAGTTGTCATTTTCCTTCA
The DNA here is from genome assembly GCA_026074375.1 of Tanacetum coccineum. Classification (NCBI taxonomy): domain Eukaryota; kingdom Viridiplantae; phylum Streptophyta; class Magnoliopsida; order Asterales; family Asteraceae; genus Tanacetum; species Tanacetum coccineum. The sequence goes on from BQNB010070922.1 coordinate 14,708, forward strand.
CATGCATGGTAAGTTTTCAAATTTTTAGTTAGTGGAGCATAAATGATTTAATTTCAAGTCCAAGCTTGTCCACAAGCTTTTCGTGGGTAGTGGTGAGGGCATGAGTATGATCACGAAATTTTGGACTTAGGGTATAAAATTATCGATAACTTGAGTTTACAAGAAAAGATTTTGAGTTTTCGGGGTTCCGTTGTCAAAAACGCGAAAAACGCAATTTATAAGATAAAACCCTAAAATTAATATCGGAAGTGATTAAAAATCACAAAACACTTAGAAATGTTAAAATATCTCATATAAGGCCTAATTTTATTAATAACCGATGCCGGGACGCGCCCGATGATGTTTTTCAGATTTACGCGGTTTGACTTCCCGGTAAACTGTCAGATTCAAACGTAGCGTATAAAAGTCAAAAATAATGATCGGAAAAGTTTAAAATATTGACCTGAAATTTACGGGGTGTGACATTTTTATTTTATCTTTAGTTGTTTATTTGTTCAGAGTTAAGAGGAAAAAAAGTCTGGATAACCTCATTTTTGTTTAGAGGTTTGATAATCTCTTATTTGCCTCTAACGCACTATGTAAAAGAAAAAATAAATTAACTAACTGCTCCCACATTTTGATTTGCTACTATAACACCCCGATTACATGTGATGTTTCCATACAATGCAAATGTACAAACTTATAAGGCTTGTGTACAAGGTTGCAATGCATAATATTTGAATATATTTCCCTCCAAAACCCTAGTACAACCCCTTAAAGCTCTAGGTACAACCCGATAATGCATGGAATTCAAACTTAACCAATTTCCCTCCAAAATATATAGGCATTTCGTACCACCATTCTAGCACGAGTTACAAGCTTCTTAAGCACCATAATTGAACTACATTTTCCCTCCAATACTACCCTAGCTCGTCCTAAACTAAAAACCTAACCCGAAAACCCTAAACAACCCGATACCTCTAAACTAGTTTCGAACCAATTCTAAACCAAGCAACCACCCTTTCACCACCATGCCTCCACCTCACCACCACCTTGTCATCACCTTGCTAGCATCCTTCACATCCTTGTCACCACCTTGTCAACTTGCACCCCAAGCAAAACCAACTCGTCACCTCCTTGGTTAGCCGAGCCCTCTCCACCTCCTAACACCTCTCTAAGCTACATACTAGCTTCTAATAGTCACTAGCTATAACCTTGGCCACCACTTATTCCCAACTTGTCCATCACTCTAAGTTTCAGACCCTATATATACACACATACATGCATACCTTCCTAACTCACCATCTATACTAAATACGACCTCAAATGATGACCTAGTCAAGTCTTAGAAGAGAAGAAAAAAAGGTTTAAGCAAGTAGAAGCCAAGGTTTAAGGAAGAACAAGAGGTTCTTGATTCATCTCCAAGTTTTCGAACCATATCAACCATTTTCGAACCATTTAAGCTCTTGTAAGTCCTATCACTTATTCTATAAGCTCTTGATATGCTTTAAATCCTTTATAAGCTTTGTTTTAACCATTTGATCAAGCTTAAATCTTTTAAAAATTCCTAAACCTAACCAAACCCTAAATCGACTCATTTTGAAACCCTAATCCATTCAAACCCTAAAATTAAACTACAAAGGCCTGTTTTGCCAAACTTTAAAGTTAAGGGTTAAATCTTTAAAATATATATAAAGGGGATAAAATTGTAAAATAATATATACTAAGGGTATATATTGCCATTTTCGAATTCTTAAGGGTATAAAATGTAATATTTTTATATTAAATAATAAAAATATATTTAAACATTATAAGACTCGATTTTATTAAAACCCGACACATTTATCGTTCATTCATCGATCGAAACATATAAATCAATTATGTTAAATATTTAATATAATTTATCATCCACTAGCTTTTGAAGAAACTTAAAAAGATAAAATCTTATCATTTAAATTATATGAATACGTTAATAGGGAATAATTTCATGTGTTGAGGCTTTCTATTGGGTGTGACGTTTTGACGAGTTGCTGGATTTACGATTTAAAGTGTCCTAGCTCCTCAAACGTTTACTACATGACCTCTAGATTATGATAGCCCAAACAGACAGATAAGAGATCACAGTCTAATAAACCAAATTTATTTTCATACAGTTTTGATTATAGAAAACTAAGACTTGACATATTACCCCAGGTTGCGTGACGAAGCCGTTTATTTTCATTTGATTTACTTTTGCCATCAATCAGATTTTCCTATTTAGGTGAGTTCATAGTCCACCACCTTTGTAGTGTTTTTCAAATATCCCCGCGCGCGGAGATACATTGCTATAAACATAAATACCAAGTATTTTTCAAACTATATGCTTCTGTTACATTATGCCTATAGTTACCTCCATTTCCATATCTTTATATCATGAATCAATTAATTCACTTTGTGTGTGAACGAGGAATATTGTGGATAGATCTATTGGGATTGACGAATCCCGTTTGTGTTTACCTATACATGAGGTAACCAAGCGCACTATATTTGAGAATAATGGGTAACTTTGGCAAGTTACCTTTCCAAAAGGACTTTGGTTCCTTAAATGTCATTGATATGATTTCCATGTTAACGTGTTGGTGTCATAAGCTTAGTGCAATAATATTGTTTTCTATAATAATTGTATTCGTTGCAATTATTACCATTTACATTACTTGTATTCAACCATTATATTTCAAACACTATGAATTTCACTCAACCTTTGTGTTGATCCTTTTAAGCATGTTTATCTCATATAATTAAGTTGTTTAAGGCACGGAGTGGCATGGACTTGAAGACGTCCAAACTTGTTATCATTCAACCGTTATGTTTTACATTGTATTTTGGGACCTCCTTTTGTAAAACTCTGATATGTTATTGAATGATAACTTATTTTCCAAAACGTCTCTTTTGAGTCATTTTCTATGATTATGACTGTTGATACATGAAGTAATACCCCAATTTAGCTTCTACTGCTATGTGAATTATCGGGGTGTTACAGCTACTCCTATCATCTTGCTCAGCTCCTCCATCCTAACTGGTAATGTTCTTACTCAAGTTTTATTGGTTCCAACATTGATTTTGATAGATCTTTAGGGATATTTGTCATTTGCCTTTTTCGAATCTTGAATGCTTAATTTTGATTCATCGTTAATTTGGAGATTTAAAGACTACTTTTTTGTGTGGAGATTTAATTATTGTCAGATCCGCTTCTTAAGTTCTCGTGTTTGTTATATATTATACATAAAAAGTAAGGATGTAAATTGTTATTTTTTTATCAATTTACCTCATAACAAATAGAAAATGTCACTTTTGGTGTTTGTAAATGTACACATTTATACGTGTACATGTATATAAGAATGAACAAATTGTACCAAGAAAATAGAGTAAATTGCAAAAATGGTCCTTGTGGTTTGGCCAAATTGCAGATTTGGTCTGTTGAATTTCAAAATTGTAAAAACAGTCCGTATTTTGAAGGTTTGGCTCTACTTTTGGTCCTTGGTCGACCTGATAAATGACTGAAAATGTACCTCTCTTAACGCGACGCAATTTTTTGTAAAAGACAGAGGGGTATTTTAGTCAGTTTTAGGTCGTACCAAGAACCAAAAGTGGCTAACAACCTTCGAAAATACGAACTGTTTTTGCAATTTCAAAATTTGACGGACCAAATCTGCAATTTAGCCAAACTACAAGGACCATTTTTGCAATTTACTCAAGAAAATATTAATTACCACAAAAAGAACAATCTACCATGATTAGAGGTTTAAAAAAACAATATTATATGATTCAGATTCAAACTTTTCTACCAACTTTTAACATTCAGATATGATATTCAGATCCAAACTAAAAATATTTGAAAAAACAAACAACACCTTATTATATTACAACCACATCCATTGTGGCACTGCCCTTCTTTATCTCCATCATCGAACCTCGATCGCTTTCTCTTCTATTAGAGATTTAATTTCGTGATATCAAAGTTAGCTTTAACCGAGACAATTGATCATTGAAACGAATGTGTGATATTTCATATTTTACTAAGCATACACTAAAACAAGACCAAGCCCATCCAAATACATCACACATATGCGTTACAACAAGGTTATAAATAGCGTGAGATGTGACGTGACGACATGACCAAGCCTCACGCCTTAGCGGCTAAGGTGAAGCTTTTGCGTTTTAAGGTCTGGCTTAAGACAACACAAAATATAGAATTATTTATAAATTTATATCATATTTCATATATATATAGTTTACAATAAGCACTATACATAATGAATAAAGTTAAGAAACCATCCTTACATGTAATATTCTTTATTTTTAGAAAAATTATTGGAGTTGAAACTAAAAAACCCGCCATTCATCACGCCTTAGCGCGCGCGTTATAATGTTGCCGTTTACATGCTTCAATCCCACGCCATGCTTAGAACCGGCGCCTTGATCTCTATTTCGTACAAGTAGGGTCACATAGCCTCAATCCTAAGCGATGCCTTTAAGCCGCCAATAACGGCCTTTTAAAACCCTGGTTTACAACAAGGACACATATATTGAACAAAAATATTTATCAGAAAAGTATACAAAAACCTTCAAAAGTAATAAACGAGTGGGACATATATACCCAGCCGACGGTGCGGCGGGGCTGTGCTATTTGGTGCAAGTTTTATGTTTTCATCGTTTGTTCGAGAAGATATTCCGCTTATCGATAGTTGTTAAAAAAACGTTATTCACATACTAGGGTGAATTAGTCATCTATACTTATATTTATGCCGACAGGAAAACTTATCGGTCAAATAAACATTGGATTAAAAATACCGTCATCAAACACAAAATACATGTTGTAATTCTAACCTTCTATTAGGCAAACTAAAACATATCTACTAATCAGTGATAGAGCGACATCTGTTATGAGCAGCTGCGTTAGCATATAGCATCTGCATGTACACTGGAGGAATCATCTCATGTAGTTGTCCAGAAAGGAATAGAATTGGTGGTTGATTGCAAGTTTTATACACGTAAACTTAAAATAAACTATAAATATATAATCTAAGAGAAATAAAGAAAATTACCAAGTTACCTTGATAAAATTCACTCTCAAAAATATATATAATATAATAATAATACGATAATTAAACCGAGTAAAGATATGAATCACCGGATTCGATATCCCCAATGACTAGTGAAATTGAAACCTCGTTTAAGCTTGGATTTCTGATTATGAAGGTAGTCAATATATATTTTTGATAAATCTATATCTACTAAATAAAAAAAACAACAAACAACAATTAAAATTTAATCAAAAACGCGAAACGGGACACTAAAACTAAGGCCAAAAACTTAAATTCTACAAAATTTAACCTAATTTTTATTTTTCTTTTTAAATGTATTCTAATTGACTAAAAACGAAGTTTAAAAAACATACTAGAATAAAACGGAGTTAAAACGAGAAAAAAAAAGGTAATAACTGAAAACCGAGAACGAGAAGAAACCCGTTCTATAAAAAGTTAATACTTTGCAAATAGACCCTACGAAAGTTGAAACTAATTTTCCTACAACACTTATATTAAAGAGAAAATTTTAAAAAAAAAGATTTTTATTTCTTCTGATAATTTCTATTTTTTTATGATTTTTTAAAGTTTTTAAAGTATAGAGAAAAGATTAAAAAATACCTAAACGATATAGTAAAACAATTCTAAGAAAAAATACGGAAAATAGCTTATGCTAATAAGAAAACCTAGGAAAAATTAAAGACCATAATTGTAGCTTATAAAATAAGCTACGAAATAAGCTTAACAGCTTATTAAGCTTATAAATCCAAAAGGTGTATAAAGGTTTAATGAAAGGATATGAAAAATGGTCGAGCTATTGAACATGCAACTGGTTAAAAGGCAATTGGATAGTTTGTGGTATGGGTAGTCGTAGGTTCGAGTGTGGTGGCAACTCCTTTTTGTTATTTTTTTATTTTTTGATTTCTTTAAAAAAAACTAAATACTAGGAATCAAAAAGGAGACTAAAATAAGCTATTTTAACAAAAGGAACATAAGCTAAAACTAAGTAATAAGGCCTAAAACAGCTTATTTATAAGCTGTTTACAGAAAGTGAGTGTTTGGGATTGTTTTCACTAAAGCAGCTATAATAAGCTCAAATTAAGCTCAATGTAAAAAAGAAAAAGATGTTCTAAAGAGCTTATATGTTGCTTAATCTATAAAAGCTAAGAATCTAAGCTAGTAGTACTTTTAATCAGCGAGGAAAATTAAGCATGAAACTAGCTAACTCAGAAATATAAGGTATTAAGCACAAAATCTTATTAAGCTATTAAGCTCAAAAGACAAAACTAGACTATAAGCTTCTGAAAACTAGTTAAGCTACTTATAATCTCTCTATTTAAGCTATAAAAACTACTATCTTAAGCTAGAATTAAGATTTTAAGAAACTAAGTATTTAACCTACTGTTTTTGTATTTTTGGTTGATTAAGCTGAACTTTGACAGCAAAATAAGCTAGGACAATAAGCTAGAAAATAAAATGTAAGCCTTAACCTATATTAAACTATAACTAAACTATAAGATACTAAAAAAAATAAGCTATTAAATCCTAACTTTACTGGCTTAAATTGGGACTTAAGTATCAGCAGTACTAACTAATGTTAGTACTGCTGGTGCAATTGGCAATACCTCAAAGACCAATAGTGCATGCCACTATAGGGTCATTCATGCACTACATACTCTTAATGATTGTGTATGAACACAATTTACAACACAAACAAAAGCACCTAAGGACTTACGATCAAATTTAAGCTAGAGCTCAACAAGAAAGGATAAGCTCCCCTGCGTACTGAGATACAACAAAAATAAAAGCTCAACCATTATTACTGCAGAACTAACCTTTAAAATCTTACTTTATATGATTAAAATGAATAACAAACTAACTCAAAAACTTTCAATGCTATGTTGACTTTAAGGAAGGTCAAAATAGACTAAAACCAGAAACACTCCCTCTTAGCTTTGACAGACTTTATGAGCAAGCTTCAAAATGAAATCTATAAACAATAGCTTAAATACCAGCACAAATAAGCCGATATTAAAAAAACACATAGTAAGCATGAATTAACAACTAAATAAGCAATAATCTAAGACTTAAGCTATTTTACTATATTTTTGGTTTTTTAAAAGTTTTTAAGAAAAATTATATAAGAGGAACTGATGATCTATACTAAGAAATCAAACAGATAAAAACTATGAATTATTAAGAGTACAGAATAAAAGGTAATTAAGCACTAATTAGCAACTGAATAAGCAGAAAAGCAACAAGCAAGCATGTAAGCTATAACTAAGCAGTTTAAACTAAAGTTATAGAAAAAAGAAAAGAGAAACTTACTTGAACCTTTAGCTAAACAAAAGGTACCAATTATGGCAGCTACAAGCTCCCTAGCTTATTAATAAGCTAGGGTAATAGTCCTTGGGATCTCTTCCAAGTTAAGATCCCCTTCCAAAAAGCTCATATCCAATAAGGTCCATGATAAATGTAAGTTAAACTGATTTACTTAGGTAGAGATTATACTGTATATTAAAATAAGCTATATTTCAGCTTATAGACTGAAAGAGCTTAAAATGAGCTTATTAGCTTATTGAGACAGTTTGGCTTATTAAGAGAGCTTTTGAATAAAAAGAAAAGAGAGCTTATGAATGACTTAAACTAAATTTCATTAATGAAAGTTACTGGTTACATTACTTAAAAAGAAGATTACATTTAAGAAAAATATGAATTTAAGATAGACTAAAAACTACTAAAAACCTAGATAGTGTGTGTGTGTGAGGTGAAGCTCTATTTATAGCCAGCTAAGGAAGATTCTAGCCCTCTTGCCTTTCTCTCCAATCCTTCAATCTCTGCCATTCATTTCCAAATCATTGGAGGAGCTATTGTAAGTCGTTGGATCAAGTGTGGACACTCAAGGATTGCCAAGTTGTCATTCCTTGATGTGACAGCTTAGTGTATGAGTTTTTGTGAGAGAATCAATGGTATAATACTCAATTCCTCTTGTGCTTCCTCACATCTAACATGGCATTCCTCAAGTGAGTTGGACCAATTAGAGCTTTTGATGATGTAATGACCCTGCCATCTTGTACTTGAACCCTTGAATTACTCATTTGAACCTTTAATTGTGGAATGCCCTTTGATTTGACTCGTGGGTAAATGAGACGATGGTGAATAGTGGTTGATTTTACCGCGCCCATTTTGATAACTTGAATTGGGGTAAATCAGATTTTGAACTTTTGGATAGATTTACATAATTGCCAAACTCTCACGTTTCTTTTCTCTATTTTCTAGTTATAAATAACTTTTGAAAATTGCAAGTTTAACCCTTGTGGTTTATTAAAAAGGGAAGTGGGCTAGTGAATAGGGCCTAAAAATGGGCTTTTGGATCCGGATAGGGTTTCCTTGGTTTATAAAGGCCCATTAAGCTTTCCTGGGCCCAATAAGGGAGGAGGGGACATTTTTGGACTTTTGTGAGAGTTGAGGGACCAAAGTGAAACATTTTGAGGATTTGTCTTTTTGTGTTTGACTTAGTTTGACCATCTTTGACTGACTTTGATTTTTCTTGGCTGATTTTTGACTGAGGCATTGACTTTCTGGCTCGGCTTTGCTACTCTTCTGAATTCTCGTGTCCGTGCTTTCCCGTTTATTGACTGGTTTTCTTGTGATATTTGATATATCTGTGAACCTGCACACACAAAACACAAAATAACAACAAATTTTTGCCATTTTTGGTCTGTTTTGGGGTTTAATTGGGTTTATTTTTAGTACAAACGTATATGTGTATTCTACACTATCAAAATTCCCAACAAAACCATTCACATGCCTTATCAACCAAATACCTCAAAAATTCCCTAAACTAAAAAACCTTTGAAAAGTAGCTAAGATTTTTTTGTCTTGAGATAGTTAATAGATCACAAGTTATAACACGCCGATTTCCCATTTCAACAGATTTTTTTCTTTTATGATTTTTCTTCTTGACAATTAACTACCTAACAACTACAATTTATTTGTGTTGACATAAATTATTGTTTACATTACCACTCATTGGTAACTTTTTAGGATCATCGCTGAATAAAAAGCACAATTAAGTGTCACAAAAGATAACTCACTCTCATCCCCGATTTTCACTTTTCCCATGCAAACTTAATACAATATCATTGTTAATGTACCTAATTCATGACATCTACACTACTCATAAATACTATTGTGTACTTACTTTTCCTCCCGCAAATCCTAGTTTTCGTATCTCAAGATTTTACTTAAGTCATATATTCCGTAGGCTCTTTAAGACTTTTTGTTACACGATATTTATTATCATTCAAAAACAATAAACGTAACGGTATACGAACGCAACATTAGCTCCTAAGCCCTTTTCTCAAAAGACACTCAAAAGTTATCAAGATTAAAGTCCACCTCGAGGCAACCAAAATTTGGCTTTATTAGGCTACTTAAGCAAGGCACCATCATGTCTTATACCTTAACAGCTCATTCAAGACATGAATGGACCCTAAACTTATTTGCAACATATACCTTCGGCTCTTTAAGGTACAAAAATAAGACCAAAATTTTAAGCATACATTATTATAACCTCAGTCCTTTAGAAGGCTACAACACGGCCTAACGCTTCCAGACAAAGATGCTTACAAACAAATTTCACGACTCTCTGGTAACTTTTTCCTCGGACCTTTTAGAAGGCTGTAACATCGCGGTTTTGTGAGCCGGCAAGTATACAGCAAACTTTTATCAGTCGTCCGATTAATTATGACATTATACTTATCCATATACCCTAAGGCCTTTTACGGAATAAGCAAAATATTTCTTATATGATACATAAATAATATGCCAAATTAAGTATTCCTGCTGTGACTCATCCTAATCACAAAGGAACAAAAGAAAACTACATTAGCTAATTAATTTAACCAAAAAAAAACCATCCAACCACTATTTATCCTCTAAACATTTATAGATAAAGGCTGAAAACAAGACATAATAGCAGAAAAAGCCACAATCAACACATATGAGCTGAAAGAAATCCAACAATTCTACGCGTTTATGTCATGACCTTATAATAACACTCATCATTCTATTCTTCGCAATTAAAATCTCTAAGAAAGAATCATAACGAGCGCGAACCTTAGCCATATAAAATCCAACTCGGCATATTTAAAATCTACTTGAGAATAGCAACAAGTCTTCATTTTTTAACTAATGATATTTCAAGACTAGCATGTTTACACAGTCTACATGAGACTAAGCACAAACTATCATCATTAATTGCGTTAAGCGAAAGCTAGAACTCTACAAACACTGTTCGACTCGGTCAAAAATTACTTCTTATTCATACCAACAAAACCTACATTTTTGTCTAACATTTAATTATTATTATTATTATTATTATTATTATTATTATTTATATATTTATGACATTAAAAAATTTAAATTTTTTGCCTATTTTTATGGGAAAACGGTACGTGAGAACAAGAACAATAAGCCAAGCAACATCCAAATCGCAAGATTCCCTTCCCAAACTAAAAGCGAAACATGTCCCAAGTTTTAAAGTCGGGTCTCTAACGTAAATCTTAAGCTTTATTGAAGTATGCCGCGATAAACAATAATCGATAATACGAAAGTGGATAAATGAATCACCCAAACTAATTTACCAAGGATGAAAAAACTCGAATTGAAACAGATAAATTAACCCGATGGAGGGGGGTGGACGAGTGGAATAGGACATTACATTAATTTGCATTCAATTTCCCTCACTGACACGAGACGGCTGTCAAGAATTTGTTGGGTTGATCCTATAAAAATCACAACAAACAAGCAACAAACATCGAGAAATCGGAAAGAGTACAAGCTCCGTCTCAACAAACACATTCGGGATAACTAAAAAAAGTAGAAAGAAAATAGAAAGGATAAGCATGGGGTGAACTCCCACGAAGCGGCTTGTTTTTGGTCACCGAGTCGCAAGCTCGACTCGATCCCTGAATTTAGTTGTACTTAGGGAGAGAAAATATGGAAGAAATAAACTTCCATAAAAAGGCCAACGACTTTAAGAAAATTGATATGCCGGGTCAAAAACTAAATCTCACACCGTAAAGAAAATCAAGGTATTCCTACGATTCAAGTGAAATGTGGAAGAAAAGTCCAAATGATAATATTGCTTTGGTAGAAATCTTCATTAAGCACAACATTCTTCTTAACCAAAATGGGCTCAAAATTCAAAAATCATCCGTGGGGTCTTTTTCGGAGGTATAACAAATTACGGTACTTTCTGAAAACTAAAGAGTCCCAGAGGAAATGGTTCTCTTTAAATTATCCCCAATGTTACAAGATTTTAATCATGAATGGCATGTATAAACTATATACCTGGAATGAATATTTGTCCGTCGTTTCCCCGAGAGAATTCAAGGTAACACTAGCCGATAACTCCGCAGTGAAAGGCGAGCCGGAATCTAACAAAGGAGGTTGTAAAATACTTGATTCGTTAGAATCAAGTTTAACGGTTAAGTCCTTTTTAAAATCCTTTGGTTTGGAAAAATGATCATTAAAATCAATTGGATTATCAAAAGTGATTCTAATTGGCATGACAATGGTATGGATTGGAATCTCACTTGAAATTTCATCTTCTTTTTCTTTGATTTCTTCTACTTCTTGAGAAAGAGGTTTTGGTTTCTTATTTAAGTAAGTTGCGCGAAGAGACAAGCATTATACTTTTTCCTAATCGCAATTCGAGTCATCATTTTCCACACAAATCGGACCAACGAGAGAAACATCGGCGTCTTCCATGAACAAACCTTCTCTCCGGTGAGAGTAGGGGAAGTAAGATTGCTACTTGAAACTTCAAAGGTGGGAGGGAGGGTAAGATCAATTCCCGGTGGAATCGAATAAGCTTCAAATTCACTTTCTTTCGGTGAAGTAAGTGTGAAGGAAGAAGAAGACTTAATCTTGACATCCTTATCCTTCTCTTCAAAGAGAGGATTCACGTTGCTAGATTTGAAACTATCATCGAATTCGAAAAGAGGATTTGAAATAATCACAAAACGATAACTTCCTGAAAGTCCTTTTAAGCATTGAAACATCTAGTCACCCGGTGGTAATGAAGCTTATAGGAAGAGTTGAATTTCTAAAAAATCGTGTAGTTTCTCGAAAGTAGAATCACTAGTCTTCATCGAAAGAAGAACTAGGAAAGGAATCATCGGATAGAATAGTGGGACTGCCACTATACATCTTAGCAAATAAGTCCTTAAAACCAATGTAATTTTGGAAAGGCATTTAAAAATACACAATCTATTTTGTGATTATTCAACACTTTGAATACCATTAATTTTCGATTTCCACTTTGCATGTTCACAACGTAAACAACCTTTCAATTTCCATCACGAGATCAACTCTTCCGTCGTACGCGACATCAAATTATAGCTCGTGCGGTTGTAAAAAATGGTCTTCCGAGAATATAAAAGGAACTTTTTGCCGTCAGGACGCGTAATCAACAACTACGAAAAATCTGTCCGGGTACGTAAACTTTTCCAACGCGAACAAGCTCCATCCTAACCAAACACCATACCGGGTCGACAAAGTTGACGTTAGCTAACACGAGAGTCATTTGGGATTTGATTCGAGTTTGGTAAACTAAACCCATGAAAGACCGAGAGAGGCGATTAAGTTTGATACCTAGCTCTAAATCATCTTAACCTTGACATTTAGCTTTGGAAAAAATCACATGGATGGTAACTCGACAAGAATCTCCCAATATCTCTCCGTGCAATTCATAAGAATTACGCACTACAATTTCTCACTCAACGGATATTAGCAAGTTCTTCAAGTTTTTCCTTAGCAGCGCAAAGAGCCATTAAGCATTTTTTGTGTACATATCGGTAAATATTAGAATCACACACATCCGCAAAGACAGACAATATTGAAATGAATTGTTTACAAACTAACATTTTTTCCAAAACTTTTGAAGTTGAACCTTGTCTTTATCTTGCTTTTTTCTAACATTTCTTCTTTCCGGTAAGGAAGCTTAAGTCATCATGTTTTAGGACAACATTGCATATCCCTCTTGATCACTTTTGTTGTTGTTTGAGAATTTGGCTCTTGAACTTTGGGTCATAGAGGAGAGGGAACAAATCCGTTGACGTCTCCACACACCGGATTAACAAATGGAGGAGGCAAAGACTTGAACGGCCCTACCGTAAAAAACCCCCCCACCCCTCCTCCGCTTCGAGTGTTATTACCTTGGCTATCGTCTTGATTTGTACAGCGGCTATTGCTCGGTAAAGTACTACAAACTTGAAGCTTGGTTGCTATGAAAAACCTTTTGGCACTAGAAACTGAGCATGCATCACTTTCTGAAAATCATCTTGCGTCTTTTGAAACATTGTAAACTCTTTGAAAATCATTTTGGTGTTCTCTTTGAAATCTAACCACTTCATTTGCAAGTTATGAGCATGTTCGCAATTCATTAGCTTTAGAATAACTTTCAAAAATCTGTTTTATGAAACACTATTTGTTGGAGGATGGCAAGGTAAAAACTGATTGATTGGTGGTTGTTATGTGTGGAGCTTGATAAACACATGAGTTGGTTGTTTTGATGGTTAAAGTCATCTCAGCGTTTCGATTAAAATTAGAATTGAGTTTCCTTGATATCTGTTTTGTTGTTTTCGGACATTCGGTTGAAATTGACACCCTGGTGGCTTCCATTTGACATGCAAATTGGAAGTTTGGTGTTTCTTTGGAGAAAGTTTACCAACTTCTGCGTTTGTTGAAATTGTGGATGTTGTCTCATGAAAAACAGGAAAATCGTTTCCACCTCGAGTTAACGGACAAGGTTTAAAATGTATTTGATCCACACGAAACGTGATCACATACTTCGCTTCAACCGCATGACGGGTGCGGGAGTAGTAACAACAAAGCTTTCATTCATTCATCATCTTGGTTCATCCTTAATAGTCATCTATATCCCTCGAGAGAAGCGGCTATTTGTGAATATCGAAAGAATTATTAGAGCAGGTGAAGAATTAGAAGAGGAACATTCTGTACTCACTCTTGAATCAATTAGCACGACTTCTTGAGTAATAAACTTGACTTGCTTTCAATAATCGCTAATCCTTCTTGATGCATCTTGCCTAAAAAATTGCCACCTCGCATGCGGAATCTAAGGCACTTGATGATTGAGATTCAAAGAATTGTAAAAGTATCAAGTTGTGTAGTTTCAAAATCCATCGGTGGAGACGATTGACGAAGATACCCTTAAAACGTTCTCATGCTTCGTTGAAGGTTTCGTTCGGTTTTTGGAAAAAAGTAATGATCTCATTCCGATAGTAAGTGGTTTTTGAAGGTGAGAAGAATTGGTTTATGAATTTTGAAACAAGGTCGTCCTATGTGAAAATTGATCATAGAGGTTCCTTGTCTAACCAATCTCGCTTCACCGTCTAGAGAAAAAGGGAAAAGTACAAAAGTTTTAATCGAAGTGTTGGAACTTACGGGATGTCCTAAACGTTGAAGTGACCTTGTTAAAAAAATTGAAGGTGATAGTATGGTCTTGGTCTACCCTAAACTTATTACGAGTGTGTGTGGGCCCAATAAGGTTTAGGAGTGGGTTTGACTGCTGATTCTTCAGTATTGACTCTGACTTTGGCATTTTTGGACTTTGGCCTTGATTTTGCACAGTCTTTTCCATTCCATGCTCAGTTTTGTCATTTTGGCTTGGTTTTCTGTCTTTTTGATGATATCCACTTCCTGCACAATACAAATGCAAAACAAACATATATTTGGCAGTTTTTGTCTGTTTTTGGTCATTTAAGCTCGTTTTTGGAGGTAAAAGATATGTGTAATTAAGCACTTATCAGGCGCCTTGATCTATTTCGTAACATGTAGGTCACGCCTCAATCCTTAGCGATGCTTTAATGCCGCCATGACGTGCCTTTTAAAACCCTGGTTACAACCAAGGACACATATACTTGAACAATATTATTATCGTGTTAGTATAGTAAAAACCGTCAATAGTAATAAACGAGTGGGTATATACCCGCGCGTTGCGGCGGGGCTGCTTTTGGTGCAGTTTATGTTTTCATCGTTTGTCGAGAATGTATTCCGCTATCATGAGTAGTACGTTATTACATACTTGGGTGAATTAGTCTATCTATACTTATATTATGCGACAGGAAAACTTTCGGTCAATAACAAATTGAGATATAATATACCTCATCAAACACAAAATACATGTTGTAATTCTAACCTTCTATTAGGCAAACTAAAACATATCTACTAATCAGTGATAGAGCGACATCTGTTATGAGCAGCTGCGTTAGCATATAGCATCTGCATGTACACTGGAGGAATCATCTCATGTAGTTGTCCAGAAAGGAATAGAATTGGTGGTTGATTGCAAGTTTTATACACGTAATAAAATATACTATAAAAATATAATCTTAAGAGAAATTAAGAAAATTACCAAGTTACCCTTGATAAAATTCACTCTCAAAAATATATATAATATAATATATAATACGTATATTAAACCGGGTAAATATGATCATCCGGGTCGTTATCCCCAATGACTAGTGAAATTGAAACCTCGTTTAAGCTTGGATTCTGATTTGAAGGTAGCAAAGATATTTTTGATAATCTATATCTACTAAATAAAAAAACAACAATTAAAATTTAATCAAAAACGCGAAACGGGACACTAAAACTAAGGCTAAAAACTTAAATTCTACAAAATTTAACCTAATTTTTATTTTTCTTTTTAAATGTATTCTAATTGACTAAAAACGAAGTTTAAAAAAAACTAGAACGAAAACGGAGTTAAAACGAGAGTAAAAACTTGAAAACCGAGAACGAGAACGAAACCCGTTCTTTAAAAAGTTAATTTTTGCAAAATAGACCCTACGAAAGTGAAACTAATTTTCCTACAAACTTTATATTGAAAGAAAATTTTATAAAAAAGATTTTTATTTTTCTGATTAATTTTCTTTTTTTTATGATTTTTTAAAGTTTTTAAAGAAAATAAAAGATTAAAAATACTAAACTTTTAGTAAAAATTCTAGAAAAAATTCAGAAAATAGCTAAAGTTATTAGGAACCTAGGAAAATTAAGCCCGAAGTTGTAGCTTATAAAATAAGCCACGAAATAAGCTTAACAGCTTATTTAGCTTATTAAACTAAATTGTGTATAAAGGTTTAATGAAAGGATATGAAAACGGATGAGCTATTGAAGCAAACTGGTTAAGGCATTGGTGTTGTGTGTGGGAGGTCGTGGGTTCGAGTGTGGTGGCAACCCCTTTTTGTTATTTTTTTATTTTTTTGATTTTTAAGAAAAACTAAATACTAGGAATCAATAAGGAGACTAAAATAAGCTATTTTAACAAAAGGAACATAAGCTAAAACTAAGTAATAAGCCCTAAAACAGCTTATTTATAAGCTGTTTACAGAAAGTGAGTGTTTGGGATTGTTTTCACTAAAGCAGCTATAATAAGCTCAAATTAAGCTCAATGTAAAAAAGAAAAAGATGTTCTAAAGAGCTTATATGTTGCTTAATCTATAAAAGCTAAGAATCTAAGCTAGTAGTACTTTTAATCAGCTGAAATTAAGCATGAAACTAGCTAACTCAGAAAAATAAGGTATTAAGCACAAAATCTTATTAAGCTATTAAGCTCAAAAGACAAAACTAGACTATAAGCTTCTGAAAACTAGTTAAGCTACTTATAATCTCTCTATTTAAGCTATAAAAACTACTATCTTAAGCTAGAATTAAGATTTTAAGAAACTAAGTATTTAACCTACTGTTTTTGTATTTTTGGTTGATTAAGCTGAACTTTGACAGCAAAATAAGCTAGGACAATAAGCTAGAAAATAAAATGTAAGCCTTAACCTATATTAAACTATAACTAAACTATAAGATACTAAAAAAAATAAGCTATTAAATCCTAACTTTACTGGCTTAAATTGGGACTTAAGTATCAGCAATACTAACTAATGTTAGTACTGCTGGTGCAATTGGCAATACCTCAAAGACCAATAGTGCAGGCCACTATAGTGTCATTCCTGCACTACATACTCTTAATGAGTGTGTATGAACACAATTTACACACAAACAAAAGCACTTAAGGACTTAGATCAAATTTAAGCTAGAAAACAAGAAAGGATAAGCTCCCCTGGTACTGAGATACACAAAATAAGCTCAAACCTTCTTATTACTGCAAACTAACCTTTAAAATCTTATTTTATAATGATTAAAAATGATTAACAAACTAACTCAAAAACTTTGCAAGGCTTATGTTGACTTTAAGAAGTCAAATAGACTAAAACCAAACACTCCTCGTAGCTTTGACAGATTTTGATCAAGCTTTCAAAATGAAATCTATTAAACAATAGCTTAATACCAGACAATTAACAGATTAAAACAACTTTAGTAAGCATAAATTAACAACTAAATAAGCAATAATCTAAGACTTAAGCTATTTTACTATATTTTTGGTTTTTTAAAAGTTTTTAAGAAAATTATATGAAAGACTATGATCTAGACTAAGAAATTCAAAAACAGATAAACAACTATGATTATTAAGGTAGATAAAAGGTAATTAAGCACTAGTTAGCAACTGAATAAGCAGAAAAGCAACAAGCAAGCATGTAGGCTATAACTAAGCAGTTTAAACTAAAATTATAGAAAAAAAAGAAAAGAGACACTTACTTGAACCTTTAGCTAAACAAAAGGTACCAATTAAGGCAGCTACAAGCTCCCTAACTTATTAATAAGCTAGGGTAAAAGTCCTTGGGGATCCTTCCCTTTTAGATCCCCCTTCCATAAGCTCAATTCCAATAATATCCATTATAAATGTAAGTTACACAATTTTAAGGTTTAGAAAGGATTTAATCTGAATTGATTAAGCTCTATTTCAGCTTATAGACTGAAAGAGCTTTTTAAGAGCTTATTAGGAGATTTTAGCTTAATTAAGAGAGCTTATGAAAAAGAAATTTGGGGAGATTAAGAAAAACTGAATTTCATTAAAAGAAAACTTGCTTACAATACTTTTAAAAGGAAAATTACAAGATTAAAACAACATTTAAGCTAGGAATTAAAATTTAAGCTACAACTAAAACTAAAAACTACGTGTAAAAAACTAGATGTGTGTGTGTGATGAAGAGTGAGGGCTATTTATAGCTGAACAAAGAAGATTCTAGCCCTCTTGCCTTGCTCTCCAAACTTTTA
>BQNB010070923.1:3531-18492 GCA_026074375.1 Tanacetum coccineum
GGGAATCGATACAGAGCTACTAATCAAATGGAACAACCATGATATATCAGAGGCTACCTGGGAGAAACTACAAGAAATTACAACTCATTTTCCAGATTTTATCGGACACGAGGACGAGTCCGCTTTGGAGCAGGAGGGAATTGATACAAACGAGCCCACTATACAGGCAGCCCAACAGCCGCTCAGGCCCAAGAGCACCATCAAGAAGCCTGTCCGCTACTTGGAATAGAGCCAAGTCAAAGCAGTTACCAGTTGTTTACCATTTCTCCTCAAGTTAAGCATGCATGCACGTAGAAGTAGGAAGCATATTGGCATTCACCCCATGATCTCTTTTGTGTTTCACGTCCCCTTAGACTAGGCTGCATTTTCTCTTTCTCATTAGTATTTAAATGCATTGTATTTGGATTATGAAATATATCAGAAAATTGCTCCAAATTGTTCTTCTTGCTCTTAGTTCTTGGGAGACTCGCCATCTCAAATTGGCTGCTATCAATGTATCACCTCGAACCAAATTTCTATGTCGGTTACAGTAATGACGAACCGGCAAGACAACATGGTCATCATGATTAGATGTCAAAAACTACTCACCGTTGTCAAAAAGTAACTAATACACCTTAATAAAAATACTACTAGTTATACACCCCATTCATTACCAAGTTGAAAGGACATGTTTACCCTCGAAACAACATGTATCACCTTGTAAGATTTGACACACAAACAGGGTGTTAGTTTGTTTTAGAAATACAAAAACCGAACTCGGTCGGCACGAAGAAGGTGATGACCGACTCGGTAACCACACAAACAGATCTTAAACATAGTTTCTGGCATTGTACAATGGTTAAGCTTCTGTTCGGATAAGTATTATAGACGAAAACTCCAATTTTTTATTTTGGATAAGAGGTGGTTAGATTGGAACAGGCTGGAAATAAATAGGGTTCGAGATACGTTTTGAGATGAGAGAGGTGAGGTATTTAAAGAGTATAAATTAATGTAGAAAATGACCTAAACAGCCTTTTGATCTAATTACAGATTTACTTTTAATTTTCTTTTTGGTTTATGATTAATCACACATGTCCTTCTCTCATTGGTGCCTATTGTATTTCATTTTAAAATGTTCACCACATGAACATAAATCTATATATAGATATATATATATAGATATCTACATTATATATAAGAGGATGCATGCCACATCATAATGCCTATTAATCATCTCAAAATGCCATGTCACAAGTCCATGTGCCATGTCATCACGATCTGTTGCAATGTCATCATTATTAATGGCATGGCATGACATCACAATTATAGCCATGTCATTTTAAATTATTTCTAAATTAAATCCACCAATTATTTCAAAATTGTTAATAGACATAAGGCCATATCACCAAGAATGCCATGTCATCCTTATTTGTAGGAAATTTTGTTTCTTAATAAAATCTACCAGAAACAAGATTTGAAATATATAAACTCATGCAAACTATAATTACTTCTAATCTACTTTCTTAAAAATCGGTAATATAATTTAAAAGATAAATAAGGAATTGAGTTTGAGAATATTTGAATCCTAAAAAAACACAGCATCATTAAAATCCCTACACATTTACGTTCCAAGAATTTAGGGTTAGGGTTTTGCGAGCTATTTTTCACTAATATTATGTGTACACACCACATGATGATTGTTGATTGAAAAGTTAGGATGGATCTGATTTGGCCCGAATAAGTAGTTATTCGGGGCTGAGGAACCTTATTCTTGCACCAAGTGAATTTCGTCGAGGATCCCTGCACAAGGAATAAAACACGCGTTAATCTTATCGTGGGAGCGGATCCCACGATTAGCCTCTGGCGTGAGAGTAAGTATGTGGCTTTAAGGGAATAATTGAGTGTGATTAGGGTTTATTTGATACCTTATCGAAGATGATTGTTGATCCTTTTATAGGCCTCATACCCCGTAGGGTTTCCCTATCTTTCGGCCCAAGTCTTATCCGATATACCCGGGAATTGACATTATCTTGACTCGTTTAAATAAGCAGAGTATATCTCCTACTCGATTTAGGGTTATCCTTTCCTGAAATAGCGCATAAATCTGTTGTATGCAGAATACAGCTATTGGAGACCGTGCCCTGAAAACTGCGTCCCGGAAACGTGTCCATGACCGTGACCGTGACCCACTAGCCGGGTCAAGTATCCGTGGCCGTGACCCATTAGGCTAGATAATCACGATACGGGTTAAGCCCAAAATAGGTATGGGCCAGGCCCGGTCCATACTATACGTCATCATGTCCCCCTAGTCTAGTAGGCGTGGCTGTGGCGAAGAGGTCGCGGTTACTAGACTAAGGTTGAAAAACTGAACGTACCTCACCTTAACCATCACGTAGCCCCCCCCCCTAAAAATCAGGACACTTTATCAGAAAACGTAGATAACGGACGAGGGATGGGACGTGTGGGCCCATAGCCGTTTGAACTTCCTCTAAAATCTAACCCTCTAAAAAAAAGTAGGTAACACGCGTCAATCATCTAACTAGGCACAACTATCGAAGCTATAGTATAAATAGGGCAAGCTATCACTATTTAAACTTCCACAGTTATCTAATTAGTCCGCCATTTTCGTACACACAGCCGCACAAGCTCTTAATATCCACGGATTTTAGTTACCCCTCGTTAGTACCCCACGCCTTTCTAGTAAACCAGGTAAAAATGGGTAGGGACACCATACAACTCGAGGACGCCGTGTCAACCATTTCGCAAGCGTATCTTCTGGAGTTCACATCAGAGTACTACATACCAGAAAACCTGCATCCAGAGTTGCGTGGTCCCGAGGATAACATTGTGGACTTTCCAGAGGTCAAAGTCGGTGTGTACACAAAATTTTTTGAGTTTGCAAACTATTGCATCCCCATCTCTCAAATCCTTTTCGATATCCTGGGATACTACCAAATCCACCTTTCGCAACTATCAGTGATAGGTGCAGTGAAAGTTAGCCATTTTGAAATTAACTGTCGTGTGTTAAACATAATTCCCACCTTGAATCTATTCCGTGTCTTCTATACCTCGTCCTTCAATTCTGGGTGGATGTCCTTTAGTAAAAGACAAGGAAAAAATACACCCCAATGTTATACAAAACCTCTTGATTCTTTAAAAAATTGGAACAACCGCTTCTTTTGGGTGGACAAGAGAGTATTCCCTACTGTCGTGGCCTGGCGTACAATTGCCATAAAAGATGATAGACCAGCGGCAAACACCTACTCAGCGGTGGGGTTGAGCCGAAACTACTTCTTGAGTGATGACGAGTACCCCATATTTCTTAATGACAATGACAAGAGTGGGTGTGGAATTAATTGTTATCATGCTTTCTATATATACGTCAATATATGCTAATGTTTACCTGTGCGTTTTACAGAAATGGATTTGTTCAACCTCATCAAAGCCTCAAATCCTACCAAAGTCAAGATCGGGACCCGTTAGCGAACTGCTCATGAGGTGCCGCTACTAACCACCACCGCGAGCCGCGTGATATAAATGGAGAATGTGCCCGAGCTATCAACATCTTCAGGAACACCCTCCACCGTAGAGAGGTCCCCTCTGGACTTCTTGAATGAGGACGTGCCGCCGCAAATGACACAGGATGCTAAGGCTAGGGTTCAGGGACCGGCCGTGGTGAAGCAAGAGGTTCCCGTGGTAGATGATGTTGAGACTACAGTGATTGCCCCAGAACCAGATTTAGAAACAGAAGTAGCCGCCATGGGGCCGCCCGTTAACAAGAGGCGCCAAAAATGAGACACGGGCAAGTGAGAGTCAAACGCATCGGCCAAGGTGTTAAGGCAGGACCACAATGCCGCCTGTCATGAGCACATCGCCCATGGAGGCAAGTATCTGGCTGACATGAGTGAAAACGCGGAGCCCATTATTCATATTCATGAGGTCCAGGACCCCTCTGCCGCGACACAAAGTGTCAGCGACCCAGACCCCCTTTCCTACGCCAAGCCGCAGCCTATGCCCAAACAAGATGTCGCCCAGTAAGTTACCTTATCTATAATCCTTATTCGTTAGTTAGTTCTTTTATTATTTTTTGAAAATTATGGTTATACTGACAAATCATATCTTCATTGTTTTGTGAATGCAGATCTTCCAAGGGGGCTAGAGTCGCGGGAGGTCAGAAATCCGAGAAGTCCACTTTTTCTCCTTCTATTGGCAGGTCCCCAGGAAGTATCTACCAACTAGGATGGGGTGTAACTAATGACTGTCACCTGGATCCCCCCGAGGCATGCCAAGACATGGTGGACCACATAGCGCCACTGGGGTACTTCTTGGAGCTGCGTCACTTGCCTAATAACGAATTTTTAAGCCCATACAATATAAATCTGGCTAGGCAAGTGGCAATGGCCTCTCAGCTGAGGTTGAGATTTCAGCAGGAGGCTAAGCTATTGAAGAAATCTGTAGCTCAAGTAGCCCGCCGTGACCAGAGGATAACGACTAGAGAAAAACATATAAAGGACTTGGAGGCCCTGCTTGAAGTTGAGATTGGCATGAAAAAAGCCGCAGAAGCCAAGAACTCAGAACTGGCCAAGGAACCAGAGGATCTCTGCATGCGCTTTTCGGGTCTCGAAGTCAGTAATGCACAACTATCCCAGCAGGTATCCGTGCTACAAGCTCAGGTCACAGGGGAAGAGAGAATAAAAGCTTCTTCGAAGAGTTCAAAAAATATTAGGACGACCGGGTGACCTCACGGTGTGCGAAAATGGACGCAAGGTTAGATGCCCTTAGCATAGATTTTAATGAGGAACTATATCCTCATATGCTGACGGCGATCGCAGGTCGCCGATGGATTATTGGGCACGGCCTGTGACTGGCCGTGATAAAATGTGCAGAGTCTATGGAACTAAGGCAGGCATTTGCCAATGTAGTGTCCGCGGCAATCGCCATAGGGATGAGTGAGGGACTTAAACATGGCATTGAGCACGGGAAGGCGAATCTTGAATTAACGGCTATTTAGGCATACGATCCTGAGGCTAACGATAAATACGTCGTAACCCTTCATGAGCTAAATGATTTGAAGTACCCCTTAGTCGACCAGCTGGAGCAATTGAAGGATGCACCCCTAGACGTTATCATGGCATCTTTATACTTAGAGAGCGACACCGGTGAGGATGCTCCTCAGTTTATCCGTGATCTTCGCCCAAGCCCTTCCCAGCTCAAGATTCCTGTGTACTCAGAGGTACGTGACCCCAGAAACCCCTAGGCTTGTAAAGGGGAGATTTTATTGGAAGACGCCATTGCGGCGAACATAAGCCGTGTCGAGAAGAAGAAGAAAAGCAGGGTGGTATGCCGCACCCATAGGGTCGGTTTACCCCACCATGCTAGATCTGATGGCGTTCCGGTGTCAGTACCTACCGTAGCTCCTCAAGGCCTACAAATCCTGCTAGCGGATGCTGCTACTCAAACTGAAGTACCTGAAGATGAGGGATCACCAAGGCTTCTTAGGTCCAAGTCCTTACCTTGTATGTTCAATTTGGATTGGCCATAGTACCGCCTGTGGTTCTTAGATAATTTTTTGGTTTGTAATATATACACGGATGTCCGTGATTAACAATAGTTGTAATTTACCATCTAATACTTTGTATTTGTGATTGCACTTATAGTGGCTTATATGCTCTATTGGAGTCTTTTCTTGTGCATCTAACGTCTTAAGTACATGTAAACTAGGAAAACAGAATCCGTGGCCGCAAGGGTTGCAACCCTCTTACGCGGCAAGCAATTATGAGGGTACTTATCCTATGAATATCTAGAGATAACCACAATATTGTGTATGCACTCATGTAATGACAAAATAATACGAATGAAAAGAAATAAAGACAAGATTTACTTTGAACAAATGTTTTCAAAAAAAAGGCGCGAAGTTAGCTAGACCCAGCGGAGTTTTATTCATATCCTAAAAATAGAAAGGAAAAAAATACATGGATTGTTTTATTAAGGATCCTAGTCACGATCTAAATCCATGTGTGAGCCGTGGCTCAAAGATAACATTTCTTGAGATTGGCAATGTTCCACGTCCGCGGAAGGACTGTTCCGTCCATTGACTTTAGCTTGTACGCTCTATCACCTAGTGCTTCCGTAACCTCGTAAGGTCTTTCCTATTTTGGTCCAAGATCTCCTCCGTCCATGGCGTGGCTTGCCTCATTACTACGATAGACATAGTCCCCTGGCGTGAAAGTGACACCACGAACCCTAGCATTGTAATACTTCGTCATTTTTGACTTTACTTTGGCTTCGCGGATTGCTGCTCGTTTACGTCTTTCTTCCAATACGTCCAAGTTTAGCCTAATCTCATCATCATTATGTGCTACATCCACTACCGTGGTCCTGTATGCTGGCATTCCGATTTCCGCGGGAATGGCAGCTTCCGTACCGTAGGTCAAAGATAAGGGAGTGTCCCCATTACTTGACTTGATCATTGTACGATGAGCCCATAGGACGTAAGGGATTTCTTCTATCCAATTCTTGTTTCCTTTACCCAGGCGGGCTTTGATTCTTTCTCCTAGGCTTCTATTCGCCCTTTCCATGAGTCTATTAGACCACGGATGTTTTACCGAGGCGAAGCGCTGTGTGATATTTAACTTTTCACACCAATCCTTGAACGGGTTGTAGCTGAATTGCTTACCGTTGTCCGAAACTATCACTCCCGGAAGCCCAAAGCGACACACTATATTGTCCCATACAAACTTCTTTACTTGACTACCGCTGATGGTTGCCACTGCGTTTGCTTCTATCCATTTTGTAAAATAATCCACGGTGACTATCAAGAACTTGACCTTCCCAGGTCTTTCCAGAAAAGGACCCGCAATGTCAATTCCCCATTTGTAGAATGGCCACGGGGATGTAATTGGAGCCAGCGGCTGCTGGGGGTTTCTTGGCACGAGCCTATGTACTTGGCAATCTTTGCACTTGAGTATCACATCCCGTGCGTCCCTGTGCATGGTTGACCAATAATATCCGGACCGCATGGCCTTGGCTACCACAGATCGCGGTCCCGTATGCATGTTGCACGACCCTTTGTGTATTTCTCTAATCATGTAATCCGCCTGGAACGGTCCGACACACCTAAGCCACGGTCTTAAAAATGAACATTTATAATGGACTCCGTCCATTAGCTCATATTGTCTGGCTTTGATGCAGAGTTTATTAGCCTCTTTCTTGTCATCCGGGAGAACCCTGTCTTTCAGGTACTCTGATATCGGTGTCATCCAGGTTGGGCCTTCTTCCTCGACCACGGCCGACACATCCTTCTCTTGGATGGACTTTTCTTGAAGCACTTCGATCAAGACCTGTTTTGACAGATGTGCAAAGCTAGTTGACGTGATCTTACTCAAGGCGTCTTCTTTTTTATTTTTTGCTTTTTGTGAACTGGCTTATTGAGAAACAGGCAAAATCGCTCACTAGGGCTGGTCAGTGATAACTACGATAGGATGGGCTTTAAAGTACCTTCGTACCCTCTTGGCCACGAAAACCAATGCTAAGACTGGTTTTTTCATTGGGGTATAGTTTAATTCAGGCCCTTGCAAAGCACGACTTACAAAATAGACTGGCGTCTGGATTGAGTCCCTCTCTGTCATCAAGACAGCGCCAACCGCTCCCTGTGAGGCTGACAAATACATTATCAGCTCTTCCTTTGGTCTTGGTGCCACTAGCATGGGGAGTTCTGATATATGTTGTTTCAGTTGTTTGAAAGCCTGCTCCACTTCTAGTGTACAGTAGAAATAACTTTTTTTGATGTATTTCTTCATGGTTTTGAAGAGCGGTAAGGACTTTTCCGCTGACTTAGATAGAAACCTGTTTAGGCCAGCTAACTTCTCATTAAGGCTCTGAACCTTCTTGATTGTTCGTAGGGATGGGAGTTGCAACACAGCTTCTATCTTTTCTGGGCACGGCTTTATACCTTCCGGACCGATCATATATCCCTGGAACATCCCTTCAACTGCTCGGAATGTACATTTTTTTGGATTAAGTTTCATATTGATCTTCCGTAACGTACAAAACATTTCTTCAATATCCCTTAGCAGCTCTGCTTCCGTGTGACTCTTGATAACCAGATCATCAACGTACACTTCTAAATTTCAGCCCACCTACTGGTCAAATGCCTTGTCTACCAGCCGCTGGTACGTGGCTCCATCATTCTTGAGACCGAATGGCATTTTGGTGTAGAAATATACTCCATGAGTGGTATGGAAGGCCGTTTTCTCTTCATCCGATTCTGCCATTTGTATCTGATGATAGCCCTTGTATGCGTCCTAGAAGCACTTGAAAGGGTAACCGAAGAGGGACTCGACCTTCCAATCAATCTCCGAGAGGGGGTAACAATCTTGTGGACAGGCCTTGTTTAGATCCGTAAAGTCCACGCACATTCTCCAGCTGCCATCATGCTTTTTTACCAATACTGGGTTAGATAACCAATCGTGGTAGTAGACTTCGCGCATATTCCCAGCTTCTACCAGATTTTGTACCTCTGCCTGAATGACCTTGGCCTGTTCCGGGGCCTGGCCCCTCTTTTTCTGCCATGGTACTCTTGTCATGTCGGACGGCTGCCATGCAAATATATCCAGATTCCTTTTCAGAAGCGCGCATAGTTTTGTCCGTCCTTCAATTGCTAGCGTCCCTCCGAGGGCAATCTCTTGATCCGAAAAGTCTGCATGTATGGCCACCTTAAAATTTTCACGACCTGCTTTAGTCTTTCTTGTGGAGTCTTTTATAGTCGCTGCAATGGTGGGCACTCGTTTGGCGTCAAGATACTGATACGGATAGTCACTACTCTACCATTCGTCGGGAACTTGAGCATTCCATGAGCCGTGGATGGTACTACTTGAATTTCTATAATCCCAGGACTCCCAATGATGCCGTTGTACGGTGATGGTGACCTCACTATCATAAAATTCATCCACGCTTTTGTAAAATGCTTTGCGTCTCCTATAGTTACTAACAGCCTCAGTTGCCCAAGTGGCCATATAGTTTCCCCACTGAAGCTGATTAGGGATGTGGTGGCAGGAACCATTTGACTCTTAATCTCTGGCCGGAGCCTGTTGGAGCAGTGTTCATAAAGAATTTCCATCGAAGAGCCTCCGTCCACATACATGCGGTGAATCGCATGTCCCATAATTTCCGCTTCTATGACCAATGGACCTTCTGTCCCCTTGTTGGCGGACAACGGAGGGAAAGTAATCTCATTGACATGAGCGAAACTTAGCATCACCTTCTGTCGAGTCATTCTCTGCCACGGTTGTATCATATAGATGGCCGTGACTTTTTCTTTGGCCGGGGCCTCTTTTTTTCCGCCCTTTTGCTTATCTCTATCCTGCCTGATTTCTTTGATAAAGTGTGAGAGCTTACTCGCCTTTACCAATTCCTCAATCTGTTTCTTTAGCTGCATGCATTCATTAGTAATGTGTCCTTTATCATTGTGGAACTCACAGAACTTGTTGCTGCATCTTTTGTCAACCGGGGTCACCATGGGAGGTGGTGGTTTGAACTTTTCTGACACAGCGGCAAAGATCTCTTTTGGCGTTCTATTTAGGGAGTGAATTAGTTTGATACCCGTCCATCCCTTGGTTGATTTCGGAAGTCGGATGTTCGCTCAGAGGTGTGCCGTTTGGACTGGTCATGTGGCTTCCAAGGTGTGTGAGCTTTCTTTTTGGACGCGGTAGCGGTTTTTCCCTGTATAAATGTTGTGGTCGCACTCATCATCTCCTCCACGTTCTTTGGGACATGCTCATTGAGGCGTTTCGTCAATTCTGGGTTATTGACTCCGTGCATGAATCCATAGATTCTCATGTACTCCGGGGCCCCCTTCATGTGTGCACTTTCAACTTTGAAACTTTCCATGAATTCTTCAATCGTCTCTCCATCTCTCTGCTTGATGTTGTGAATTTCTACAGGATCTTTCACATACTTCTATTGTTGCATGAAGCATGCTAGGAAAGCTGCTTTTAGATCCTTGTAGCCATCAATGCTTTCCGAAGGTAGCTCATCAAACCATACCCTCGCGGCGCCTATTAATGTGGAGTTGAACATGTGACACCACGTGGGCATTGCCCAACGTTCTACTTATACCGCGGCTTGGAAGATCTTTAGGTGATCTTCCGGATCTCCAGTTCCATCATATGTTTTCACATTGTTAGGCATTCACGTCTTCTACAAGCTTTTAAAGGTGCGGATTTGAGGTGGGAACGGATCTACATCCTCGCAGCTCCAGGGTACAGCCAGCTCTTCTTTATCTGACGTCCTGCGCCTTTTGGTTCTTGACTTTCGGTGCCCTGTATTACTGGTGCTGCTTTCAGATTCACGGGATGGTGGGGATTCACTTTTCCTCCATTTCTTCAGGCTCCTGGAGCGGCCTCTGTCACGTGAGCGTCCTCCGTACTGGGTCCTGGTCCTGGTCCCTTGTGAGGAGTAGGTGCCATCATACGATTCTTCCACGCCACAGAGGTGGTTCTTGTACCGGGTACGGTCCCTACTGGGGGAGCGACCTCTGGTGTGAGAAGGATCCCTAGAGTTCGTCCTACTCGGCCCAAACCTTGTTATACTCAGCGAGTAGGTATCACTAAGCCGTTCATGCACACTTTTCCAACGATGGCTCAGATGGTTAAACACGTTTCTGTCGTATCTCAAGCGATCATGCATCTTGGGCCTCCCTGAGGGGCTGTGGTATCTCGCTGGTGAGATTTCGACACTTGAGTTTTGAGAGCCTTCTCTTGCTCTCCGACCTTTCTTGGAGCTTTCTCCGAAGTCCAGCCTAGCGTGGACATCTTTTTGCTTGTCACGGCGAACCTTATCCATGATAATGAGTAAGATGTCATCGTAATGCTCCTCATAGAAATCCTGGATATTAACTTTATCCGTCTCCTTCTGCATTTTTTCTTTGTTTGCCGTCTTCGTGGCAATGGTCACAATGGGGGTTGTGTTAGCCATTATGCTTATTTTTCTATGTTATTCCTAGTGTTGTGTCCCACGGATGGCGCCAACTTGTTGATACAAAAGTTAGGTTGGATCTGATTTGGCCCGAATAAGTAGTTATTCGGGGCTGAGGAACCTTATTCTTGCACCAAGTGAATTTCGTCGAGGATCCCTGGACAAGGAATAAAACACGCGTTAATCTTATCGTGGGAGCGGATCCCACGATTAGCCTCCGGCGTGAGAGTAAGTATATGGCTTTAAAGGAATAATCGAGTGTGATTAGGGTTTATGTGATACCTTATCGAAGATGATTGTTGATCCTTTTATAGGCCTCATGCCCCGTAGGGTTTCCCTATCTTTCGGCCCAGGTCTTATGCGATATACCCAGGATTTAACATTATCTTGACTTGTTTACATAAGCAGAGTATATCTCCTACTCGATTTAGGTTTATCCTTTCCTGAAATAGCGCATAAATCTGTTGTATGCAGAATACAGGTGTTGGAGACCGTGCTCTGAAAACTGCATCCCGGACAGGTGTCCGTGACCGCGACCGTGACCTACTAGCCGGGTCCGGTATCCGTGGCCGTGACCCATTCGGCTAGATGATCACGATACGGGTTAAGCCCAAAATAGGTATGGGTCGGGCCCGGTCCATACTATACGTCATCAATGATAATTGATAAATGACGCTATTCTACAGGACCAGAATGCTCATCATTCAGATATGGAGCCAATTCCTTTTGATAATAATGAGGTAACCACCAAAAAGCCATTTTTTTACATGTATTAGTACTAATTATGACTGAAACTGATGTTCTTTTGTTGTTGAATCTAGATGGAGAATATGGTGTTTTTCTACACTGAGCTTGGGCTAATGGTTTAAACGGTTATCATAAGCAATAACCCTTCAAAGTTGCCTGCTTCAGCTGTTTATGCTGCTCGGTGCACTCTTAAGAAGACACCTGGATGGACAGAGACACTGAAACATCACAACGGGTATTCCGAAGATCAAGTCAGGTGAGTATTTTGTCGCATGGTTATTAAAAATAAGGGCATTTACATCTATATCTTTTGAAAACTTGAATATTACATTAATATCCTTTGAAATTTTTATATTACATCAATATCCTTCTCAACTCTCATATTTACCGAAGTCAATAATTAAATCAAATTTAAATTAGTGTCATCTTTAAACTTTTAATTAAATACTATTTTAACACGTCAAGTTATATTTTTACCATTATCCTCAAATGAAACAAAAATGTCAAACACATTGACGCCTCCTTCCCCATCAAAAAATAATTTTTGCTCTCCCAGTTTCAATCGTCTCTTTCGATCTCAATTATGAGAATAAATTTGTCATAATTTTTGTACATACATGATTTTAAAGTTATTTTCAAAATATTATTTTCATAACATGGAACGATTTCAGTTGTGAGAATTTTTGTTCGCATCATATCTTCAGTTAGAGACAATCAAAAACACAATTTGAATAAGGTCCACTAAAGGCTTGAGGGAGAAGCCTTTTACACATATCACATTGCATTCACGAAATACATGTTCGATACCAAGTAGTAACCCACTACCACAAATTAACTAATGTTTCTAGAAAGGTTTTTCCGCTCTAAGCATAATACTTTAATTATATCGCATGAGGGAGGTGCCTGGGAAGCAAAAAGATATGCAAAAGCGAATCAAGCGCCAGCGACTAAAAAGAGTTGATTCAAATTATTTATGTAAGTTGAGAGGGGTAAAAAGGTAATATAATATTATAAATTTTATTTTTGTAAAAGATTGAACATTTATTTGACTAAATTATATTTAAACTACACATTTGGATATACATGAGTATTTTTTTAGTTTTGAAAGGATATTGGTGTAATATTAAAACTTATAAGGTTATTGATGTAATATTCAAGTTTTCTAAGGATATGCACGTAAATCTCCCTAAATTATATTCACACCTCACGCAATCTACTACACCAATTATAGAAACTACATCATCTGCGTACGAGTACAACACCAGCAACCTCTTTGAAATTTGTTATTAATGCTCCATCAAGGCGGCAGTTTCAGTTTCTGATAGAGGTGCTGAACATAAAAACAGTGGCAGCATTTTTTGATATTAGACTATTACTAGTAGTTAAGACACACGCATACATATAACACATATATGCTTTTTCCAAACAAACATACCAAGTAGATCCTCAAAAGAATCTGCAGACAGAGATGCATTCAGGAGGAAAGGGGGTGAAAAAATTTCCTCATGACTTCCCTCCACATCATAAAATGACAACCGTCCCTCAGACTCTGCATAATTTGAAGCAGCAGCAGAAATAAAACCATTTACCCCATCATAATCGTTCAGCATATCAAAGTTACTGCAAGTATCTAGTGATTCATTATACTTAAACCCAAACCTGCCCGAGACACGATTCAGGTACAAACAACTGTTTACTTGTCAATGAAGCTGCTTTCTTTTCTGGACCAACACGAGAAAAACCAGTCCCTGAAAGGGGAACAAAGAAATGTTCAGAATGACTATCTTGTGACCGGGCCGTATTGCTGGACCGCGTTGACAAAGCTGCTTCTCTCACAGATTTCTTCAAGTTACGAATATAGTCGTTCTCATTGTCTGCAAAAATAAAAAATGGAGTGACAAACTACAGACTTACGCTTCAAGCTTCAATAAAAAACATGCATATGAAAACAGAACCGTGTATAACCTGTTTGTGATGTAACCGCGTGGCTATTTGGAACAGTTTGTTCGTGAAGCAAGTTTTCGGATACATTATCCATCTGGTTATTATTAACTTGAGCCTGCTTCTTGTAAAAGTTGCCACTTTTTGCAGCTGAATTTGGTCTTAAACTAAATAAAGGTGGCAGTTTTAATGCTGCGGGGCTAGATGAAACTTTATCGATATGAACCGATGATAATCTTGAGGTAACGTCTGTGACCACATCACTGCTACTTAATTCTGAAATTGAATTCTGTATAGCTGGGGCAACACCTTTCAGTTGATTAACAAGCACCTGCGCAGGAACGAGTGTGAATAGGATGATTCTGAATTAGTTGCAGACAAAAAACGTCAAATTTATCAAAGGACACTATTCCATAACATGTGTCCTGATTTCAATCCTGAGAGTCAGACAAACAGCTTTCCACTAATCTAAGCTTTAATACATATCACCACGTAAGAAGCTGACACAAATTCTGACTGAAAAAGCCAAGTCTGAAATTTTTGAAAAACAGATATCAGTTATAATGGAAAGCAAAGATATTATACACATTCTACTATAGCAGAAAGTTGTCGATGTTCAGCAAGGTTTGCTAGCTAACGATTCAATCAGGTCCACTATATCCACCATCATTGCACTTCGGAGAAGATCCGTTGCCTTCACCATCATATGCTTTGGAGACCTAGTTAAACATTATAGTAATCAGATACATCACCAAACAGGAATACAGGATACATTACTTTTTGTTGATAATCATGAGTATACCAGATGGAGTGACTGTTTATGTATACGCTGAAGTGCATGAGTCCATCGCCTCAAAACTTCTGCTATATCAACTGTGGGCTGACCTCTCCCACTCCGATCATCAATCCAAGAAGATTTTTCATTGTTGGTTTGCGAAATGCTTAAACTTTCATTCACATTTTCTCTATTTACTATTGCTTGTGATCTATCAGCTTGATCCTTGTCTAGATTACTAGAAGAGACTTGTGTACTTTCATCCATAGCTGCAAGCAAAGACGATCCAGAGATCCGGTATCTGACAAGCAAATATATAAACAAATGTCATAGCAGAATCCAAAAGGGAATGGCTGGCATAAATAAAGTTGTTGAAGGGATAACTACCGATGCTCTCGGTGTGCTATCAGATCCTCAATGGGGCCTGAGGCAAGAACTTCATATTGACCTGCATCAGAACAAAATATATGCTATAGAGTGGTAATTTCATGTGACATCTCATTAGTTATCACCTTCGTTACTACATGCTAGTCGCTAGCAGTTAC
>BQNB010070923.1:21116-32948 GCA_026074375.1 Tanacetum coccineum
TTTATGTACCTTGTATTGCTGAGTTGTTGAGATGCGGAGTTGCTGATAAAGACTGGAAGCAAAAGATTGTTACAAATTACCAATAAATCATGAAGCTCAAGTTCATTAAAGAGAAGATAGAACAGTAAAGTGTTTGGATACATCCTCCAAGTAATCAAGAAGCTCAAACTGAAGAAACAAGAAGATTAACAAGTGAATATCATGTTTAGGGGAGGATTGTTAGGAATTATAGTATCTAAACTTAGTACTGTTAATGTTAGTTAGTTAGTACTGCTAGTACATCTGTTAGTACAGGTAGTAGACTTAATACTGTTAGTATTATATAGTTAGTACTGCCATTAATATGTTAGTATTGGTGGTAAAGTTAGTACTGCTAGCATATATTAGTTAGTACTGCTAAGCAGTTTTAGTTAGAAGATAACTATGAATTATTTTAGGAAAAGATATGTATTATCTCTTCACACGTTTTGTAAGCCCATTAGGGTTTCCTTGGTGTATAAAAGGAACCCTACGGCATAGTAAGAGATACACTTCAACTACATATCTCTCATATAGAAGTTCTAATAGTTAGTAATCTGTAATCTAGCAGATTAATTGTAATCAAAGTTCTATTATATTCATTGTTCTTCTTAGTACTGTTGTTTAGATTCCGCATAAACTTCAGTATTCATAGTCATTGTTTCTCATATAGTTAATCTGTGTTTACACAAGTTAGCTATCACCCTTAACAGGCTAGAAAGATCTATTCAGATTGGGACTCACAATTAGGGATGAGCATGGGTCTAGAACTGGTGGAACTAGAACCGGAACCGATGGATCCGAGAAACGAAATTTTAAGAAAAATAGGAACCGAGAACCGAACCAAATAGTTTTTTTTGGTTCCGTTTCCGGTTCCGGTCCCGGTTCTGGTTCCGGTTCCACCGGTTCTACCCGGATAGGAACCGATATCTATAAGAAAAAAATCTCATGCACTAATGAATTAAGCCAATAAAAAGCAAAAAAATATATTTTTTAAAGTATTTGCAACCATTTATGCTAAAAGCAATATCATTTAACAACTAATGCATAAGTTAAAATAAACAACCATTCTATAGTTACAACTTACACAAGTTCAATAATTGCATAACAATATGAAAAACAAAATAAAATAACTTCAAACTTTGTCCAACAAAATAACTAGAAACATTTATATTTCCCCCCATTTGTTTCGCTTTATCTCTTTCGGTTAGTTTCTCTAATTGTTCTTCCATATCTTTCACAATCTCATCGTCTTTAATAAGATCTTCAACATCATCCCAATTAATTTGCGTTCTTGACTTTCTCACCCAATCTTGGGTGCAAATCAAAGCTTCAACAATCGTCGTTGACAAGCGAGTTCTATAAGGGGTTCTTAATACACGTCCCACCACCGTACTTAAACGCCGCTTTGTTCAGATGCCACAGTTGAAATTTGAATTGCCAGAGTTATCTATCACAAAAATGTTATATAACACAAAATCACAAAAAACTAGTAAAGTTTTACACTAATATGCAAGTAAAGGTTTTGTATAACAATGTTACTTTTGTATAAAATAAATTATTGTTACCTATATGCCATTTTTATAACAATAGGGAAAGCGAGGACCATTTACTTTCCACAATTGGAAGACTTGTAAAGGCTCTGACCAAGTTACGTAATTCAATCTTTGGCTCTCTAGGTATCTATTAAACTCTGATTCGGTTTTCATTGAGCTAGTAGCATCAACATTATAATAATCATTTAAGAAGTCATTATCTCCATTATTAGGGGATGTAACTTCGGATTCCATGTGCTCACCCATACTCGAATTTGACGATAGAAAATCAAATCTTTCTTTATACGTTCCAAATAATTTCGACATTATATTTCACTTTCGAAAATGCATAAAGGCTCGTGCGCATTGTATCGACTCTACGTATAAATTCTTTTCTTTTTGTATTATGAAAACTCCTCAAACATGTCGACTATTATAGAAGTTTCAAGGTTTTAAAGCGGATAATGTTTTCTTTTTCGTTATTAAGTGTACTTTTTATTAATGCAATTCTTAGTGCGCTTTTGTGACATAAGGAACATGCTGATTTGGGAGTAGAGATTTGTGTCGACCAAAGTATTAAAGGAAAAGGTTTAAAGACGTTTGTACCACTTTTCCGTTTTTTAATATCGAAATAAGGGTCTCTGAGTTAACAAAGTTACCGTACACATTACGAAGTGAATTGATGGATTTTGATTGCCTACTTGCAAATTTTTGTTTACGGGGGAAAAAACTATGATATCCAGTTTTTTTAATTTTTTGGCCCGGCTCTCTATAGTTTAAAAAAAAGAACCAGTCAGTTTTATAATCAACACAAATGTAGATATTTATATATTCTATAATTTTAAGGATTAAGGAGTAACAACAATGAAATAAACATTAGAACAATATATCGACATTTCTTATCCCGTATCTACTTTCATGGAACTCAACACTCATGGCAGAATTTATAAATTGAACGATATCACCATGAAAATTCATTAGATTATAAAATGGGTAGTGGGCTAAAAATCCATGTTCATAATATAAAAAAGAAGCATGACTTTCTTTCTTGAGGTTCACATTCGATTCCAGTAATGTCACAGTGGAATGCAAAGTTTCAACGCCTTGGGAGACATGACCAATGAAAAATTACGCTGCACATATTACTCGCCTTGAAGGTTCATCATTCACGATTGATTGTGTGCATAAATGGATAATAGTCATGTCGTATAACGCGTCCTGTAATTTTTTGACAAAATTCGAGATAAGTTTGGCATTTCTTCAACTATAGATGTCATGTTTTGACATAATGCTCCAAATCGTTAGCAGTAGAGTTACTTTAATAGCACATGTTTGACAATATACAACCTTTAATTAGAGATAAAATCATACCTGATTAAGTTTTAAACAACCTTTAATAACTTCAGCATGGCCATTTTTTAAGTTCCAATTTTTATCAAAAAAAGGAGACTAAAGGTTTTAAGTTCCATTATTTTTTGGCAAAACCTTTATCATTTAGTCTTTTAAACAATGTAATGGAAATAGTTTACGCCGTTGGGTGCTAAAGATCGTAGGATAAAAAAGCAAATCAAAAATTAGTGACCTTTTACCCAAAACACTCCTTGACACTTGTTCAAGGAGGATCCGAACTTAACATTACAATTATGATTTTATGATTCGATGACCGACTAAATTTACCCAAACTCCCGTTTATAAATAAATGCTTTCTTTGCAAAATGCTTTATCCAACACATTTGTAAAGTATAAATGTTGTCGTAAATATTTATTAGGAAATAAAAGGTACCCTTCAATTCGGTAGACGTTGATTGTAGAATATAACTCATTTAGTTAAAATGAACAGGAGTACATAGCCATTGATTGCATACCTGAGCATATGTCGCCCTTCCATCAATCTGCCCTCGGATCCGTCTTTTGAGATCATGTCACAATTTACACTTGTAGTCTAAAATAAGATGTTAGGCTATTTTTCAAATTTAAATCAAACAGAAGTATCATGTGAGCTTAAATCGTAATTGTTTGTAAATTTAGAGATGATAATAGGAAAATACGTATTACAATTAAACTTGGATTCTTACCAAACCTCTAAGACATTTTTGGGCGTTTAAAACATTATAACTTGACCAAGTGCTGTTGCTTTAAATCCCCTTGAAACCAATGCTAGAAAACCCCTTTTAATGATACCAATCCTAAGACCAACCAAGTCTTCAGCTCACCAGTCAACAACCGAAACTTGACTTTCTTCTACGACCATATATGCAATAAAGTCTACACATCGATCAATCAGTATTACTCTTTCAGATATTGGTAATAAATTTCCTGATGATCGTAGAATGGTAACCGCACCAGACAAATTTATAAGTCTAGTTTCATGTAAATAATCCTCGGTTGCAGATACCAATTTCCATTAGCAAATTCTTATGTCATTTCAAGATATTATGCCACACATCTTGCCAATGCAATGTTTTTTTTTGGTAAAGGGTTTCCCCGGTAAATTGTATTACACCAAAAAACATTGAAGTACAAAAGGATAAGGGTGAAGTCCCTTATCTCAGTCCAAAAAATGACACAAACAAGCACCAAAGTGCTACTAACTAACGCCCTACATAAGAAAGACAGACCAATCTTATGGCTAACAAAAACGGTAAGGTAGGTTATACATCACTTTCCTTATACAAATATTTATGCGGATAACTCACTCAACCATCCAAATTCAACACCGGTAGTCTTGAGCCTTATATCCAACATAAAACTTCTAAGTCGTCTGCATGTAACCACATTAGACGAACACAGTCAACTTCCAATAGCTTCATAGCTAACTTCCAATTAAATCAAATCAACCAACCTGCTTCATCATAGACTAGCATCCATATGTATTAAGTAAACATTAAATTCAGCTGCACATGAAGGTGAAATACCCTCAATCCCCATACGGATACAAGAATCGGTTGCAGCAAATTCCAATAGCTTTCATAGCTAACAACTTCTTTAAACCCGAATCCACCAAGGTGGAATTAATGAACAAAGCATCCTTACCCATTTATCATCTAAGTCTATACCAATGTAACACTAAAATGCAGTAAGAACACATCACATCCATAATACCCATGTCACCACATCCCACGATTTAACATCAAAAGGAACAATGCAGTAACATCCATGATGACACCCTAAAAATTAGGGTTTCATCTCAAACAGATCACGCGTCATATTTGCAGCAGATGCACTATTGAATCTGCTTCAACAAGAGTCAAAGCAGGCATAATCATCTGATAACCACTTCATACAAGTGAAAGAAACCCTAAAATTAAGGTTTAGACAGCCAAGATAAGACGAACCCTTGAATAAACGATCGACGGCCAGAAAACCTTAAACCCTAAATAATTAGGGTTACGAGTGACAGCCACCTACACACAAACGACCCTTATATCTTCATGGGAAAGATATAATCGCCACCTCATATCAGCCTTCCAAATGGGAATAAGTGGTAACGTCTTGATGGATTAACATTAGTAGATCGTCACTTCAAGCGTACCATACCCCAACAGACCTGTAACAAGCACCCTAAAAATTAGGGGTTTGAGATCACGAATGTAACAAGACCCCCATCTCATCCAATCATGACTAGTAAATAGGCAATCAAGAGGTAATGAAGCGGCCAATCACCTTCCTAAATCAAACATGTTCCATCTTAAAATAAACTAATCGAATAACAGATCCCTAAAAAGAGGCATGTAATCGATCAGATTAGATGTAGGATGTCACACGCATAGAAACCAAACCCCAAAAAAGGGTGTCGATTGACAAAGCATATCGACCGTAGTCCCACCAAAACAAAAAGAAAAACTCAATCGTACTTTCTTAAAACCCTAAACACGATCAAGAATGATCGGTCTAGAAGTAATGAACAAGACGAATATAGTTATTAGGATTGAACGGATAGGTTTAAGGTGGCGGCCGGATATCTCCTTTTTCTCTCCCCAAGGGGAGAGAAAACTTTGTTCAGACTCTTTTGTTTGGAGGAAATCAAATTGCCAATGCAATGTTTTCTGTAGATAACTTAATATTTGCTTCATAACAGCATTTTGCAGCAAGTTCAAGTTCTTCAGCCCCTCCTGATACATAAGGAATTTTGACTACTGAAGTCAGTATTCTTGTAGTCTGATAACAGCTTCTTTATATAACAGCTTCCTTATATAACCACACTTTGAGACTAAAGGAAACTACACCCATTAAAGAAGCATGTCAAAAAACCAACATCATCAGCATCCCCCATCAGAAACCAACATCAGTAGCATAATTCAGCAACACCATCAGTGATATCATTAGCATCCCCAGCAACAATCCCATAAGCAAACAGTATCATCAGCAACAACCCCGTCATAACCCTACAAGCAAACGGTTTCGTCAGCAAAATGATCAGCAACCGCCTCTAGCAACACCGATCATCAGCAAACACAGCAACACCCACCATCAGCAAACACATCAACACCCAACATAATCATCAACCAATAGTATCAACAACCCCATCAGAACCCGTGGATTAGTCGGCCAAAAGGTCGGAAACTATGGTTACCCAAAAATAATCTACTGTAAGAATTTTCACACACACAAATAAAGAATGTACTTCAGTTAAAATGAGCGAATGGGCTACTCCGGTACATTCAGAATCCGCTAAAAAGATAGAAAGGCTGAATCGTTTTGTACAAATCGATTTAATAAGGATGGGGAAGCCCACATATATGTTTTAATAAAGATGGTCATCTCTAGGTTGTTTCGGCGAATAATAATGGCATTAAAATATTGGCAAACTGTGATGGGCTTTGCTTACTTCGCGCTTTTGAATATGTGGTGCAGCTTACGAACAACCTTGATGTGTGCTAAAACACACATCATTTTTACCCTAAAAAACACCATTAATCGGACTAAAAACACTAAAATATGGTTAATTATCTTGCAAATATGTTTTTATTGTGTTTTTATGTCTCGCATGTACTAAGGATTGAAAACGGAGCAAAAACGGTGATTTTCGGGCTTGACTCTATCAAGTTTGCTTATTATTTGAAGTCAAGACGAAGTCGGAAAAATTCTCCGAGCATGCCATTGGAAAGAGCACGGAAATTCAAGTCAAACGGTGCTTTCACTTCTTATCGGGCCGGCCCGACACCATTTATACGGGTCGGACCGACCCATTATTATTATAAATAATTGCAGCCCATATTTGATGTAAAATGGCCATGGCCCTGCAAACAAAAGCCCAGCAGTGAGCAGCCATTGATACTCGGCCCACCTGGAAATATACCCAAGAAAAAAAAATGGGAAGCCCACTTTCTGCTTGATGTTGACGCAAGTTATAAAAGAAAAGAGAGCAGCAAGACTGGGAATCTAATCTTTTACATTTTTTAGTTCGTAGATTTAGAGGTAGTTAGAATAGGATAGATAGGAGTAATGATATATATCAATTCGTGTGATATTTCTGATTGATCGGTATTTTGCTCGGGTATTGCTTATGAACTGTTTAGTTTGTTTAGTATGTTTACGAGGTGTTTGTTTGTGGGTTTATGAATCGGAAGGTTTGAAGATGAGTTTTTCCAGGTTAGATTTTGATTTCGATTCTTCCTCTTTCTTTATAGCTTATTTTAGGTTTCGAGTTTATGGCTTATTGGTTCCATTCAGTTATTCGGTTTGTAGTTTGCTTTAGTTTCAAGTTTTTGTCCTTCTGGTTTGGATTTTATTTCAGATTATGGATAGTTTGGTTAGCTTAATATTTAGATAAGATTCTGGTTTAGTCATTTTTCGGCTTAGTCGGTTAGGTACTAGTGGTTAGCTTATTTGATTAGAAGTCGTTGCTTATTGGTTTGGATAGATTTGCTTAATATGTCTTTTATTGCTTATATGTTCGTTGCCATGATTAGCAAGTAGATTTATATATGCTTGATAAGTGTTTGTGATTAGTGATTTAAGTGTGGATTAAAAAGAGACTTGTTGATTAATAATTTTTGGATTATTTATATTTCTTATTTGATTGTTTCGAAGGGCAAAAGGCGGAGAAATAATCTAACATCAAATCTAGTAATTAATACTTATAAAATATATTGTTTTCTTTATAAACCAAACGTTGTGAGGAAAAATAATGGTTTTTAAGGGTATTATTTCGTCATCATTTAAAAATATTTGTACATAAATTGATGATTGTTTTTATTTAAAAATCCAACATTGTGAGGGAGGGGGAATACAGTTTTTTTCTAAACGGGTATAATTCTTTATTAAACTGTTTCCATTCAACAAATTAATGACCTTTTCGCCTCGCTTGACAAGCATATCCATTTTATATAGTTTAGAATTATTTCCTTAGTTTTATTATAGATTATTATTTTATTAGTTTAAAACCAAAACTAAAACAAAAAGATAATGAAGCATCAAACGAAAAACATTTACGTAAATCTCAATTCAATTCTCGCTGTGGATACGACATCCGGAAGATGGTATTGATTGGTTGGGCATGCTAAAGAAGACACAGAGAACTATGCCTTAATGACTCACACACATATCTTATAGTTAGTAATGTGTAATCTAGCAGATTAATAGTAATCAAAGTTCTATTATATTCATTGTTCTTCTTAGTATTGTTGTTTAGATTCCGTATAAACTTCAGTATTCATAGTCATTGTTTCTTATATAGTTAATCTGTGTTTACACAAGTTAGCTATCACCCTTAACAGGCTAGATAGATCTATTCAGATTGGGACTCACATTGTTTCTCATTGGGTTGTTATTCCTCACATTCCTTAGTACAAGTTTTCACCTCAGTGTCCGAGCCTGAATTGTTGGAAGTTTAAGCCATCTTATTAGAGATTGTGATTTTCATGAGAAAAGAATGGCTAAAAAGGTTGAATTAACCAAAAAGAATGGTAAGGGTACTAGTCAAGGGGATGATAGACCAGTATTGAACAATGTTCAAAGACTTAACATCATATGAAATAAGTTTGTTCACAACAGATTGTACTAATAGAATGGCAGGTTTCCAATTATTACTGTAGGCATGTTAGCACTTGCTGTTGGACCAGTAATGAATGTGACAGCCCAAGAAACTCTTCTTATATGTCTCAATCACGAATCAGAAGGGCCACTGTAATGGAAAACACATCACACTTATAAAACTAGTTTTTAAATCATTTGTTAATAATGTTAGGGTTAATCCAGTTTAGGTTCTGGTTTGGGGGGGGGAATAGAGAAGGAAAACCGCTGTTATGGCTACAGCAGGTTGTAATTGGAGATCCAAAAGGCATTACTGGAGTAAAGTCTCCAAATGCAATAGTGGATCAATGACTTGGGAAAAGTGGAATTTTTCGAGATCCACTAGGCAGTGACTCAAGTCAGCAATGGCTAGGGTCCCTAAATGACACTAATTTCTCTTATATAATGTGCTGGGGAGGATCCACACAAGCTTGAAAAGACAAAGGAAGTTGTTGATAGTGAATGTTTTTGCACATGACTGGGAACAAAGCCTACCTTGCTCAATATCAAGAATTTAATGGTGGCTCTATTACTTTTGGAGGTAGTAAAGGTAACACAACAGGGAAAGGAAAAATAAAAACAGGAAAGTTAAATTTTGAGGATGTGTATTTTGTGAAAGAATTAAAGCAATTCAATCTCTTTTATGTGTCACAAATGTGTGACAAGAAGAACAAGGTTCTCTTCACAGATACTGAATGTCTTGTGTTGTCTCCTGACTTTAAGTTGCCTGATGAAAATCAAGTACTGCTAAGAGTCCCCAAAACATAACAAACATAGTATATTTCAAAACCTCAAGAGAAACATTGCTCCTTCTAAAGGTTTAGCTTGTTTGATTGCAAAAGCCACAATTGATGAATCTAACAAATGGCATAGGAGGTTAGGTCATGTCAACTTTAAAAACTTAAACATACTTGTGATGGGAAACCTTGTAAGAGGTTTACCTTCAAAGATTTTTCACAATGACCACATCTATGTTGCTTGTAAGAAAGGTAAGCAACACAAGGCCTCCTGTAAAGTAAAGATATGATAGATTGAATCACCATGAGTTACATGAGTTGGTAAAGTAAAGATATGAAACAACTACTCCATAAGGGATTGATTTGATTCTTTGGGGCCACTTAAGGACTTTATTTGAAACAAATAAAGATGATGAACTGTGGAAGAATCAAGAAGATTGGATTCTCAAGAGTTGGACTTTTTATGAAAATTGTAGAGTTCATATCTTGCTGCTAGAAGATGATACTAAAATTCCTATGCAAGCAGAGAAAAGATATCCATTTGCAAAAGAAACAATTAAGAGGATGTTGGTTTTGGGATTAACTGTTGAATCTGTAAGTGATGTTGCTCTTGATTTAATAAGAATTGTCATGAAACATATAGAGGAAATGTGAAGTTACTAAGAGTCTTTTGTAATAGTTAGTTTAGTTTATTTTAGATTAAAAGAGTTAGTTGTAGTCAGAAAGATAAAATGGATATGAGAAAGTTCTTTAGGTGTTGGTTTAATCACCACACAACAACCATTGGGGGGGGGTAATCAGTTTCACCATGTCTAACCAACATAAGAATTGACTAGTCCAGAGCAAACGGCTTCTGGCAAAGACAACTCAAATTCGTTGATAGCTGACAATTTGCTAAAAATTGTATGGTTATCAATTCACCATTTTTCACAACAAAGAGTTGGCTAGTCCAAAGCAAATGGCTTTTGGTAAAGACAAGTCAAATCCGTTGATGGTTGATAGTTTACCTAAAACTATATGGTTATCAATGCACCTTGTTATTGCAATGAAGCATTGGCTATTCCAGAGCAAACGACTATTGGTAAAGAAAACATCTATCCGGTTTATGGCTGGTAGGTTTGCCATAATACTATAAATTTCTTGATTACAATTACAAAGTGATGAGAATAGTTTTTACTCTTAAAGAATTGATGATTTTATGTACCTTGTATTGCTGAGTTGCTGAGATGCGGAGTTGCTGATAAAGACTGGAAGCAAAAGATTGTTACAAATTACCAAGAAAATCATGAGGCGCAATGTTCATTTTAAGAGACGATAGAACAGTTTTTAAAGTGTTTAGTTACATACCTCCTAGGTACTCAAGAAGTCAAACTGAAGAAGAAACATGAAGATTAACAA
Organism: Tanacetum coccineum; assembly: GCA_026074375.1. NCBI lineage: Eukaryota > Viridiplantae > Streptophyta > Magnoliopsida > Asterales > Asteraceae > Tanacetum > Tanacetum coccineum. The sequence continues at coordinate 31,819 of BQNB010070923.1, forward strand.
TGTGAATCATTCATGTTTTAGGGAAGGATTTGTTTGGATTTTGTATCCAAACTTAGTACTGTTAATGTTAGTTAGTTAGTACTGCTAGTACATCTGTTAGTACTGGTAGTAGACTTAATACTGTTAGTATTATATAGTTAGTACTACCAGTAAATATGTTAGTACTGGTGGTAAAGTTAGTACTATTAGTAGTAAGTTAGTACTGCTAGCATATATTAGTTAGTACTGCTAAGCAGTTTTAGTTAGAAGATAACTATGAGTTATTTTAGGAAAAGATATGTATTATCTCTTCACACGTTTTGTAAGCCCATTAGGGTTTCCTTGGTGTATAAAAGGAACCCTATGGCATAGTAAGAGATACACCTCAACTACATATCTCTCATATAGAAGTTCTAATAGTTAGTAATCTGTAATCTAGCAGATTAATAGTAATCAAAGTTCTGTTATATTCATTGTTCTTCTTAGTACTGTTGTTTAGATTCCGCATAAACTTCAGTATTCATAGTCATTGTTTCTCATATAGTTAATCTGTGTTTACATAAGTTAGCTATCACCCTTAACAGGCTAGAAAGATCTATTCAGATTGGGATTAACAATATGCATCTTCTACAAATAATTTCGACATTATATTTCACTTGCAACATGCATAAAGCTCGTGCGATGTACGACTCTACTTTATATAATATTTTACTTTTGATTAAGAAAATCCTCGAACATGTCGACTACTATAGAAGTTTTCAGGTTAAAGCGGATAATATTTTCTTTTTCCGTTGATAAGTGTACATTTTATTAATGCAATTCTATTGCGCTTTTGTGACATAAGGAACATGCAGATTTGGGAGTTGAGATTTGAGACGACGAACTGATAAGGAAAAAGTAAAAACGTGTAACCACATTCCGTTTTAAAATTGAAAAAGGGTCTCTGAGTTTAACAATTACCGTACACATACGAATTGCATTGATGGATTATGAATGCCATACTTGCCAAATTTGACATACGAAAAACTATGATATCCAGTTTTTTAATTTTTTGGCCACATAGATATAAAAAAAGAACCATTCAGTTTTATAATCAACACAAAATGTAGATATTTACATATCATATAATTAAGGAATAAGGAGTACAACAA
>BQNB010070924.1:0-32948 GCA_026074375.1 Tanacetum coccineum
ATATATATATATATATATATATATATACATTTAGGGACAGCCGACATATTCTGTTTTGACACAGACTTCGAGAAAAGATCAAACATTTAAAATTTGAAAATTCATCTTAATACGATTTCGTACATATAAAGAACTCGAAAAACGAACATAAAACGAAGAAGTTATGAATTTTTAAAGTTTCCGACAACTAGTATTAATTTGACAGCTTTTTAGAAAAATATAAGGTCTGGTCAGTTTTCATTTTGTGTTTTGAGGCCTTTCGGGTCCGAACCGGCTTAAGTATAAAACTAAAAAGTTGCTCTGTGTGAGATTTCGTAAAATTCAGGTAAATAATATAATCGTATTTTATTCCTATTTTACCTTTAAGTAATTTTTTTTACTTTTACTTATTGAAAATATTAAGCGTCTTATTATCTACTCGATTAGTAAATCTTTATTTCTATTTAAAACTTGAGTCGTGTTATGAATTTACATCCGTTTCGTACCCTTCGTAATTTAATTTTTTAGAAAAGTGTCTCGAATGATGTATAACTATTTTTATCTTATTCGTTTTCACTTTGTGGTTCCGCCTTAACTTTCGTTATATTTTATGTTTATACCCTTTAGCCTCAAAACTACCCACTTATTCTATATTTATACCCTAAATGTTAAAGATTACTAATATAGAAATTTCATTTTGTGAAAAGACCACCTCATGGTGGCGTGGCATAATATCGATTTGTGTCTAAGACACTTGTCTTGGATTAATGCATGTAATTCATGCTAAACTTTTATAAAACCACCACTTTCTAGTTATTAATACACAAATAAAAAAAAAGAAGAAAACTTGATATTCCTTTCTCTTCTTCCTTTGTTTTGCCGAACACCCCTACCACCTAAACACCTCAATCATTCAAATTTTACCATTTAATTTTTTACTAGTTTAAACCTTCCATGTATGTATAGCTACCTTGACATTTAAACACTATCAAAAACATCATTGTAAGAAGTGCAGGGGCTGAATTTTCTCAAGTTTTTAGAGGGTTTATGCATAAATTGGTAATGATGTTGTAGTTTAAGATTGGTGATTTCTAAGCTTGGTTTTGTTTTGGTTTTTGGTTGATTTTGTTGGAAGTTCTTGTTAGGGTTATTCTAGAGTTATAAAGGGTTATTTGATTTGGGTAAAATGATGATGTTAGGGCTGAAATCTTGATTTGGTTTGGTTATTTATTTGTGTGTTGATTGGGTTGAATCATTAGCAAGAAAGAAGTAGAAGTGTTGTTAGTTTCACTAGTCACTATTGTCTTTGTAAGCCTCTATTTTGTCCCTATATTTTTCTCCATTGTAATAAGTTCATATTTTTTTTCTGTAAAATATGTATTTTGATATATATAAGTGTGTTGGCTAAGTGGTATGGCATTGTAACAAACTTTGATGAGGTCAAACTTGATGGGAGTATGTGTTGGTAAAGTAAATATTAGGGCAGTTTTACATCAGTAGCTAGATGGACATAATACGAAATATTTTTGGTCATGGGATGCCTGGGAGATTAGATAGACATGTTGGTATATGTTTGAGGTATATACGGTGAATTGCATAGAGCCGTATCTCCTCCGAATGAGTGAGATATGACCGATTTACTAAAAATAGTCAAATCTGGACATCTGTTAAGAAAATGATTAAAACTTTATATTTTTACACTAACTTGTTGAATTAAAAAGTTGAGACCAGTATAGGACACATAGACCTAAAACCTCCAATTGGCCTCACTTTAGTAGCTATCATAGATTGTGATTTATGTTCGTTTTTGTGAAGGGTTAAAATTCTGGAAATAATATGTTTTGGATGACCAGGGGTAAATTGGTCTTTTTACATGGTTACTTTTTAAAACATAAGGATTGAATTTTTAGAAAATAGACTAAAAATTCTTTCATTAGGTGAAAGCCTTGTATTTTTATCGATTACGGTTTAGGAGCTAGAGGTTCGGGAATTTGGTTTAATTTCAGAATTAAGAAGTTTACGTATTGACTTAAAATTTAAAACGTATAGGTTAACTTTGATGAAATAGGAGTTAAGGGGTAAAACTAAACACATGACTTGATACCAATAAGTTCAGGTTAGACGTTGAGTTTGAGTAAAATTACTTTAAAAATCCGAGTGCAATGCCATACTTATTTTGGACACACACTTCATGAACACTTATATTATTTTTACGTATTGGTTTATACTTTATCGTTCTGAATCGCGCCACATCTTATAGGTGGTTCTTATTGGTTTTCGTACGTCCGACGATCCGTTTACCTTCTGATCTTCTTTTGCTTTTGATGAGTTCATAACCCCTTTTTATTACTTACTTGTTTTATAAAACTCCGGGGGAGATTACATGTTATGTTTTTACATGTGGACACAAGTATTTAAAATCATATGCTATGCCTGATATTATTGCCTAAGTGTGTTGCTACTGCCATTTAAGTCCCCTACGAATCATGAACCGTTAATTGCTAATGTAGCAAGCGTGAGTGTTATGGATAGATCTAGTGGGACTGACAATCCCCGTCCGAGTAATTTAAACCATGTGCCATGTCAAACGGACGCATTTAACATTTATAGTATTTTCTATGTTGTTAGGCAGGACATCCTACCATGTAGGGCATCCCCATTGCATTGATTGCAATACATGTTAAGCTAGGTGTCATGAGTTTAGTGCAATAATAGTTGTTTTGACATATAAATATGTTTCATGGTCGCTTTATTACTTAAATCTTGTGGTCCATAAACGCTTACTTATTTCTAAACCCAAGAATTCACTCAACAATTTTGTTGACTTTTTAGCATGTTGTAATCTCAGGTCCTAAGGTATGAAGCTTGGATGGGAGCCGTATTGGATATCAAGCCAAAGGGATTCTATTTATTTACATTCGATGCATCTTTTAACTGTTAAAATCATGTTGTCTTTTGGAGTTGTGAAGCTTTGATTAAACAAATGTGATGTTGAAGTTTATGACACTTTTAGAACTGCGAGACCAAATGTGGAAACTCTGATATTTTGCAAGGCATCGAATGAAACTTTGTTTTAAACGTCTCTTTTCGAGGTTTTCCTATATCTTGTTATTGTACTATGACGTGGCACCCCATTGTTACAGTTCTGCTGCTACCAGATTCTGGGGGTGTTACAGATTGGTATCAGAGCCAATGTTATATGGAACTAGGTCATTTTTCAAAACCTAGTCTATAACCATTTTTTTAAAAAATTTGTTTTCTTTCATTTTAAAATTACAGAATCTTTCATCGCTTATCCGATATCCGCGCGCGCAACTTCGTGATCCTTATTTATTTCCCCGATTAATATTATTGTATTATATGATTATATATATAATACTTGACTTAATTTTGATCTCTTACGTTTATCTTACGACGTGTTGCTATTTATTCGTATTGGTCAACTATATAAATGTTGACCATGCTAACTAATGATGTTTATTTATAAAAGCATCGCTGTTTAATTATTAAAATTTTAATTTTATAACCATTTAAATAATATGTGATTATTTATATATATTTTATTTCTTTTGTAGCATCATGGTAATTTCTGTCGATTACATGTCAATACTCTGCTATATTATGCAAGCTGCGCAATAGATTGCCATTATCTTACAAACACTTTGTAACCATCCTATAAAATCATTTGATACTACCTTATACATTACTTTGGTTTGACAAAAATGAGCATGTTATTGTTAGTCCTTAATTATACATAGCCTGATCAAGAATGACCATTTTATGCTGAGAAAAGTCATCTTAAAAATATATTAAAATCAAAATTCTGTTTATACTTTTGAGTAGCAAAATTTTGCGTATATATAAATAGTGCAAGTACCCTCACCTTTTCTCGAATGCGCCAACCGTTTCCATGATTATTTATATCATTCTTCTATCTCATTTTCTCCATTACTATCGTGTATCTCGACTTAACATGCTCTTACAAATTCTTACTGAATTATGCATTGTGTTGTGATCGAATCATGCCTCCCAAGATGATGAAGCGAAAGGTCGTTAAGAAAATGGTAAAAAAGCGAGTAGTTGAAGCCATAGCGGAATATGAAAAAACTAGAGCTAACCTGGACAATGCCGGAGGATCTGGGTCAGTTAACACTAGAGGAGTTGTTGCACTGAATGTGCAAGGTTGTACCCACATGACCTTTATGAATGGTAAGCCTCACCCCTTTAACGAAACAGAGGGTGTAGTTGGATTGAGGAGTTGGATAGAGAAGGTAGAGCAAGTGTTTGAAATTTTCAAGTATGCCGAAGAAGATAAAGTTATGTTTGCTGCTAGTACTTTCGAGGGTCGTGCGTTAACATGGTAGAACGGAAATGTGCATACCCTGGGTCTTCAAAACTATGATGACAACAGAGTACTGCCCAACAACTGAGATCCAAAGGATGGAGCAAGAACTTTGGACTTTAACTCTGAAAGGAGACGATATTAAGACTTACAACAATTGTTTTCATGAGTTGGCTTTGATGTGTCTTGATTTGGTGCCTATTGAAAAGAAAAAGGTGGAGAGGTACATTCGAGGGTTTCCTGAAAGAATCAAAGGAAATATCACTTCTTTAAAACCCACTACTCTACATGATGCAACCAACATGGCTTGTGAACTGGTCGAGCAACTAGTTCAGGGTAGAGCTACAAGAGTTTGTGAAAGCAACAAAAGGAAGTGGAAAGATCACCAAAGGAACACCAATAACAATAACCCCAACAACAACAACAATCACAACCGCAATGTCAACACTCATCACCAAAGGCAAGAAGCTGCTAGAGTTTATGTGGCTACCCCAACTGATAGGAGAAACTATGCTGGAAATGCACCATATTGCAACAAGTGTCGGCTGCACCATTACGGCCAGTGCCCTCCCAAATGTGGTAAATGTCATAGGATTGGGCATCCAGAGAAAGGCTGCCGAGTCAGGATTCTAGGTGTAGGCGTTAATTCCCTGCAGGATGTGACTTGTTATGGTTTTGGTGAAAAAGGACATCTCAGAAACAAGTGTCCAAAGGGAAGGAATCAACAAAATAAGGGAGCTCGCACGAAAGCTTATGTTATGGGGACTGAGAATCCACATCAGAATCCGAATGTGGTAACGGGTACGTTCTTAGTTAATGATCACTGCACTTGTATTATATTTGATTCGGGTGCTGAGAAAAGTTTTGTGTCTGCTGCGTTTACTCCTTTTAATAATATTGCCCCTGCCACTCTAGACACTAGTAGAGTTAGCTGATGGGAAGGTTGTTAGTACCAATACAGTTTTACGTGGTTGTACCTTAGCCTTGTATAACCATTGTTTAAAGGTTGACCTACTCTCCTACTCTCGACCCATCTAGGAAGTTTTGATGTCATTATTGGTATGGATTGGTTTTCATACCACCGTGGTGTCATAGTTTGCTATGAGAAGATAGTTTGCATTCCCCTACCAAATGGTGAGATACTAGAAATCCAAGGTGAAAGACTAGAGAAAGATCCGAAACTCTTTTCTTATATCAAGGCTGATGAGAAGAAGCCTGAAGACATTCGTATTGTACGTAATTTCCCTGAAGTATTTCTGGATGACTTGTCTGGATTACCTTCTGTGCGCGAGATAGAATTTCGCATCGACCTGATTCCAGGCTCGTTGCCAGTTGTAAAGTCGCCATACCGATTAGCCCCTTTAGAAATGTTAGAATTATCGAACCAGCTTAAAGAATTTCAAGAAAAGGGCTTTATTAGACCAAGACATTCACCATGGGGAGCTCCTGTGCTGTTTGTTAAGAAGAAAGATGGTGCATTAAGAAAGTGTATTGACTACAGAGAACTGAATAAGCTAACTATAAAGAACCACTACCCTCTACCTAGAATTGATGACCTGTTTGATCAGTTACAGGGCGCGTGTTGCTTCTCCAAGATAGATCTTCGTTCGAGATATCATCAGTTGAGGGTTCGGGAAGAAGACATACCGAAAACCGCTTTTAGAACCCGATATGGGCACTTTGAATTCACGGTCATGCCATTTGGGCTGACAAACGCACAAGCAATATTTATAGACTTGATGAACCGCGCCTGCAAACCGTACTTGGACAAATTCGTAATTATGTTCATCGACGATATCCTTATCTACTCAAAGTCAGAAGAAGAGCATGAAGTTCACTTGCAGACGATTCTATAACTGCTCAAGAAAGAGAAGTTGGTTACAAGAAGTCCAGTTCCTAGAACACGTGGTCAACCAAGATGGTATCCATGTGGACCCTAGCAAGGTTGAGTCGGTCAAGAACTGGAAGACCCCTGAATCACCAACATAGATCTGCTCATTTTTAGGATTGGCGGGTTACTACTGAAGATTTATCGAGAATTTCTCCAAGATCGCCAAGCCTCTCACACTGTTGACTCAGAAGAATAAGGCATATGTGTGGGGAGATAAGCAAGAGGAAGCCTTTCGTATTCTGAAAGAAAAGTTATGTAATGCTCCCGTGTTAGCACTCCCTGATGGACCAAATGACTTTATGATCTATTGTGATGCGTCAAACCAAGGGTTTGGGTGTGTGCTTATGCAGCGAGGCAAGGTGATTGCGTATACGTCAAGACAGTTGAAAAATACATGAGGAAAATTATACCACCCACGACTTGGAGTTGGGTGCGGTGGTGTTTGCACTAAAAACTTATAGACATTATCTTTATGGGACAAAAAGTGTTATCTACACTGATCACAAGAGTCTCCAGTACATCTTTGATCAGAAAGAATTGAATATGCGTCAAAGGCGGTGGATTGAGCTACTTAGTGACTACGAGTGTGAAATCAAATACCACCCGGGCAAGGCAAATGTAGTGGCAGATGCCTTGAGTAGAATGGAAAAACTCAAGCTAAGGCGAGTGCGTGCTATGAGCTTTACTATCCATTTTGGACTTAAGACTAAGATTTTAGAGGCAGAAGTCGAGGCATCCAAGGATCTCAAAGCCCCAGCTGAATGGATAAGAGGATTAGAAACACACTTTGAAAGGCGGGATGAAGGTGGAATTTACTTCTTCGACCGGATTTGGATCCCATTGGTTGGTGATATAAGAAAATTAATCATGGATGAAGCTCACACTTCTAGGTATTCAGTACATCCGGGTGCGGATAAGATGTACTATGATTTGAGGGATTTGTATTGGTGGCTTGATATGAAGAGAGACATTGCTGATTATGTTAGCAAATGTCTTACATGCTCTAAGATAAAAGCCGAACATCAGAAACCTTCAGGATTACTTCAGCAGTCGGAAATTCCGAAATGGAAATAGGAGAAGATAACAATGGACTTAGTCACAAAGTTGCCTAAAAGCAGCAGTGAGTATGATGCGATTTGGGTCATTGTGGATAGATTGACCAAGTCAACTCACTTCTTACCTATTCGTGAAGACTACAAAACAGAGAAGCTGACAAGGATTTATATTAATGACATTGTAGCAAGACATGGTGTGCCGGTGTCAATCATTTCAGACTGTGATGGTCGATTCGCGTCACACTTATGGCAAGCTCTTCAGAAGGTGTTGGGTACAAGACTAGACATAAGTACGGATTACCACCCTCAGACCGACGGTCAGAGTGAGCGTACTAGTCAGACACACTGGAGGATATGCTTCGAGCTTGTGTTATGGATTTTGGTGGCAGTTGGGATATTTTCTAAAATGGATGATCGATCCAAACTTAGTTGGGGATCATATAAACAACAAAACCAAGCGCACCTCGCTTATCAAAACCAAGGCAGAAACTTACGTCGTGAATTAAAATAAAAGTATATGTCGTACTCAAATACGGAATTATACCAATATCCAAAACCGAGAATACGCTTCGTTACCAAAAATCCAAAACATACGTCGCTAACTAAAACCAAGATAGACATCAATAATCAAATTCGATATATATAATTATATCATTATCCAAATTAAAATACTCATCATTATTCAAAACCAAAATATACATGTCGCCCTTCCGGTCTCATTTAATAATGTCCCTCCGGTTGCAAAAAATAATTCGAAACACATTAGATCTCCTAATCACCTTACGGCATTGTTACACATGCCCACATAAGTACCTATTGTACGCTCGCCATCTTTTACATGATGAATCGATGAATTGGCCTCATACAAAGGCATTCATCACGCCCACTTTCAACCAAGCATTGGCGATTATTATCACATATCGTATTCGCTTTCCTATGGAGCTTTTGGCATAATTATTCATTCTAACACTTAGATTTATACCCCTCCGGTCACATTTTCCTCATCGTACCGAGATTGCCACAAAGTTAAGCCACCTCGACGATAATTCCAACATAAACACGGCTAATTCTAATTGGTCTACACTCACTCTCATGGGTACTTGAAGCCACAATCATCAACAAGACTTTTGGCGATGTCCACCCACCTTATTACACCCTAAATTATCACTTGGGCGATTACACCCATTCGCTTACATCCGAAACCGCATCACTGGCCACGTAAAAGTGACTTAAACGCTCACTACCATTTAAAGCACATAGCACATATAACACCTATCCCATATAATTCGGCGGCGACAATCCTGCTACAACACATAATGTCAGATGACAAATCAAAATCAATTTTGAAAACAATGAGCATCATGGACTTATTGCTCGTCCGACGAAAATTCAAAAATTTCAACGTTTCCTCATGGCGACTAACATCGTTGGTTTGGTCCCTTCTCATCGCGTAGCATCATTGATGAATCAAATCATCAAGTCGAAATACTCACACTACTAATTTAATACCGCTCGACTTAAGACGTTGGCTATTTTGGTTGTTCCTCCAGTAATAGAAACGGACGTTACCATTTAGCTAGAATCTCAATCAATTCGCCACTCTTTACGCCTTTGGGTCGTCACGTCCCGGAGTAAGGGCCACTACACTTAACCGTAGGTCAAGTATCGTATAATGTCTCATTAAAATCCTTGACGTCATCAGGTATACTTACGACTACACTACCACTACACTCCATTTCGGGGAAAGAAGTCTTCTTCACGGCCATCAGTTGATACATTTAAGGCGTCATACATCCAATGTAGGAGAGGTCTTCTCCATTTCTCACTTTCAACCTCGGGACTAACCATCTCAGCTTCCACCCTCCTTAGGAATCTTTACATCTCCAAGAAGATTCCTTCTCAGTGTCGGTATCAGGTTCACACCCTTAATAGCTCAAATCTTTCATTGCTTACTAGCACACCGACTATACTTGGTCTTGACACGTCTTCATAACAATCACCGCTCCTAGATACTACGAACTAAACATCACTCCCTTCTAGACACACTCATTCCGAACAATACCGTAGGTATTTCCGCTTCGGAACGACTCGGTCATAATGACTCGCATGAGACTCTCTCCATGCATTCGATAAGGATAGGGTTACTTGCATAAGAATCCGTAATAGGGTAGAAATATTTTCTCCTTCCGGAAGCTTGACCCAAACATTTATCTCAATTACCAAGTGTTTTAAGGGTGACGATTTATCCGACATAGCGTGGTTCTTCCTAAATTATGCATAGTTGATCAGGTTATGCATAATTGAGGACCAAACGACATCATGTCCTTCCTCGTCAAAACGTTTCTTTTCCATACGCTACATGCGTAAATTAATTCCAAGAAAATTTTCGAATAGTAAAAATCAAATCATTTCAAAAGAACGAAAAGAAGATAGCACCACCTTCCATTTTTTTTAAAAGAATTTTTTTTGAAAAGAAAATTTTATTTGACACCATAGGGTCAGTTTATGAAATTTAAAAACCCAGTCTTCCATTGTTTGCACAATCAGTTTATACAACATAGTCAATATGATTCGTGCAACGACATTTGTTCATCACACAAGTTCGTTATCGCAATTCATAGTTTTAAAATCATTAACTTCACAAAAAGCCATTAAATACAGTTTGGTCAACAGTCACGGCAAGTTCCAAAAATAATACCCATTCATGGACTATGCAAGCAAGTAATACACACGTGTGAAAATTCGCTAACTAAAATCACTTAATCACTCGAGTTCATATCAATCTCACAATGAGTCTAATGTCGTGAGGTATCAACAACCTCCTAGCATCACTCAACGAGATAATACATACGACAACATCACTCATAAACCATAACAATAAGGGCTATCATAACAATGACATAGGGTGTCAATGCCCATACATCTGAAATTTCCTAAAAAGGGGTACATAAATGGTTTCTAAAACCAAAACGTCCTACCATGACGGTTTCTATGTTTCTCCATAGAACGATTTATACACGATCTATACATATTCATGAACTCTCATGGGTTCTAATTCAAAGCAATGGCTAAAGAATGCGTCATCACCACAACGCCGGTGGTAAGATAAAACCTTAAGGCAACAATGACCTCAAACTACTAAACTATTTAGGTTCTTGAAACCCTCCTAATTACTAATCCGTAAAGGATAAAAGTACGAGGTTTTCGCCACGAAAGCATTTATTCGAATACTATTTTTCAGAAACATATGCCCACTTGCCCAGAAGTTTTTTTTTTTATCCAAGGTGAAATTACCCTTTTACCCCTATTTATCAAAGCCACCTATTTTTCCAAAATTTTATCGCTACACTAAATTGAGTGTATCTCCTAAACTGTGCGTCCGCAAAATCCGAAACGACCGCTCAAGTATAAGTTTGTTCAATATATAGAACTTACAGTTTTACATATTTAGGTGTTGATATATAAGTTTTTGAACTTATTACTCATTCAAATTCTGGTCTCAATTTTGACTAGTTTTGCCATTTTGGCGATATCTCATTCGTCGGGCGTCGATATGACTCCATCTGAATTCCTACATGTACCTAAGAGGTTTCTCTACCTCCTAGTCTAATTTCCCACGTCTTCATAGACCAAAAATATTTGGAAACATACCCAACAAGCTGTTATCCCAAAGCAATCCCCAAAGAAATTTTGACAAATTTTTGTAGCTTACGAAAATGAGCGAAATTTGAAATTTATTGATGCTTTTGATGTGAAACCAATTAGAGGTAATCAACCTAAGAGTCTTCTACAGGTGCCTATATTTTTTACGAAGAGTTATTACAAAAATATTGAGTTATACCCCTTTTCCCAACGGTATACCAGATTTAACTATTTTTACAAAAATGACGATATCTCACTCATCCGGAGGAGATACGACCCTATCCAAAGAACCACATATACTTAAGACATATGCCCACATCCATATTGGATTTCCCAGGTGCCTTATGACCAAAAATAATTCACAATCAACCCCACAACCTACTGGTTACAAATTACCGTAAAATCCATTTCAAAATCCAACCGAACACCATTTTAATTCCTTCAAACGCCAATACAAAGCCATACCCAATGACTTAACACTCCTTCAAACACAAAAACTCATAGATTTCCAGAATCAAACATTTCATGACTTACTAAGTAGAGGTCGATACGAGAGAATCAAACGCAAACACCAACTTTATTCGAAAGTTCCAAAGATAGACGTTTCCAAACGACATATTATGCGGGAGTAAATTTATAACTGTTTTCCAAAACAATGAAGGTTCATGGGATGACATATAAAAGTCATACTCCCATTAACAGGAAAATCTCAAAATGATAGATTACGAAACAACATATGCGAATCAAAATCAATAAGAAGAGCGTTCAAATTCAAAATCAATTAGTAAAATTTTCAAGTGGGATCGAAAACTAAGTTGAGTCCCGACATCAAGAGATAACAAAGTAAAGTTTGCAAAAAAGTTTCGAAGATAATCGTATAACAACGATGTTTTCATCACGTATCAAAATAATTTTTATCATATCGCATCAAAATGTTTAAAGAAGTTAAACTCTTCGCAAGAAGCGAATGTCAAGATATATATAATCGTATACCATAGAACGGATGCCGTATATATATATCTATATACATATATATAATTATTACTTGTACCAAGTGTCAACCACTTGTTACGGACATAATATGCAATCAAATATATACCACATAAGGCTTCTAAGGATCGGGAGCAACACGCACGCGGATATCGGACATCGGTGAAAGACTCGTGAAACTTTTCCAAAAACAGTTGTAGTCCAAGTTTTGTAAAACGACTTAGTTCACTACAACTCGTGCGCTGGTACCACTTTGTAACACCCCCAAGCTACGATACGCAGCGAAAATACAACATTAGGGTGCTACTTCACAATACATGCACACGAGTCCTAGTAAACGTTCAAAGATACGTTTATAAAACACAATTTCATTTATTAGAAAGATCAGAGTTACATAGGTCCCAATACCATTATAGAAATTATTTCTAAAAGTCACAACACGACTTGATTTCTAAAACACTTGTTTAGTTTATGACACTACTTCACCGAGACACCGTCCTTGATATCCGTGTTCCGTCCCATCCAGCCATCAACAGCAATTAACCTGAGATACATGCTTAAAAAGTCAACAAAACGTTGAGTGAATTCATAGAGTTTACAATTAACACATAGAACGCATATTTTGGGTTCCACAAAACGTATAACGTTGGCTCGTAAGTCAAGTTATAAAAATAGTGATTTCCAACTAAAGAGCTCGTGTACCGAAACTTAACACATTCATCTCGTAGGACGAAATTATGTCCGAGAAGTATGTCACTTCTCCTAATACTAACTACAAAATGTCCGTTTGACAGGGTGGTCCAACGGATTCAAACCCCGGACAGGGTTGTCAAACCCAATAGATCTATTTAATGCATCAACGCTTACCAACACATGGTAACTAACAGTCATACATAAAAAGGCATATACTCAGTAGTGAAGGAATCATATTCAAGTATCGAAAACAGTTTGCGTTCAGTTTCACAAAACAAGCAATATATCCCCCTCGCGGAGTTAAAAACATTGAAAAATTTAAAAGCGAGGCTATGAACTCACCTTGGTCGAAGCCGAAAATCAAATAACCGAAACAATTCACGGAAAATCAATGAACACGATCACGACCTATAATTTATGTAGCTCGATTACTATTCCGAAGAGTATAGTCAACGATGCGTACATCATATCAACAAAATCATATATATGGTATATATATACATTCATACATGTGATGAGAAATCCACTTGTGCCTTAGATCCCAAAACCCCACAACATTGAGTTATAATTGTCCCTCACGTTTTATCTTACGTGACTTTAATTGAAAACGTTATGTTTTCGATAACTTTATATTTTTAGAAAGTTACTATTTTCGAAAAGTTACCATCTTTGGTATGTTTAAATATCTAAGTATATTTTTAATACTTATCATTTTATTTATATTCATGTACTTAGTTAAAAATTATATAAGTCTTATATGACTCGTTGACTTTTTAAAGTCAACATTTGACTTTTATACTTATATTTATGTTTACCCAAATCTGACCCGCGTCAAACGACCCTCTAAATCACATTTTCACGATTCGGAGTAAAAAGAGATTTTATACGAAACGATATTCCGGACAACTTTTAGTTTTAGCCGAGACCCGAAAGTCGACGGAAAATGCCCCTGCAAGAATCTCCTGTAACTTGTATTTTTAATAAAAACGCAGCAGTTTAACCATCGGTTTTGACCCGCTATATCACGTTTTTGTGAGTTTGACCAAAAAGAGATTTTATAGAAAACATCATTCCGGACAACTTTCGTGTTTCGCCGGAAGGCCGAAACAGACTCGAAAGTGCCCAAAATGGCTGTCGAAAATCAGATCAGCAAGCAATTTACTAAACATAGCTGTTTGCAATTTATAAGTTTTTCAAAACTTGTTTTCGCTGTAGTTTCTTCGTTATTAGGAGTTTGAAGCTCTACCTCATATCAAAACGATCGTCTCGGAAAGCTTTATCATATTTTTCAATTGAAAAATCAGATTTTACCAAATTTCATGCCTCGACATGCGCACCCTGTTTTCTGCTCGAAAATGCATTTTATAAAACGCGTCAATAATTATTTTTGACCAAAAAACTTTTCTAAAATATGTCTAATATGACCAATAATTTCATATCAATCCCGATTTATAATCAATAACATAATACACTAGACGACGCAAGTTTCAATAGATTTCATCACATATAATCAAATTGATTAAAATAAACGAAACAAAACATAAAAGAATGCTCACAATGCTATAATAAGCAAAAACCAACAATCGAAATCGTTTCCCTTGTGGTTTTGTACTCTCGGCAAAACAACAACAACAACACCCCCGAATCGTTTTTGACAAAACCCACTTCGACAACACCTTAATCTAACCATTTTAAACAACCCCTCAACTTGAAATCTTATGAACCAAACCCGAACTCCAACTCCGAAAATATCCATTGCATGTGTTATTTTATTGCGTAGATGTGAAGGAAATAAAGAGAGAATTCGGAAAATATAGGTTGATCGGATTGCATGTGACTTTTTCCGGCGACGTGGCGGTTTCCGGTGACCGGAAAACTTTTCCGGTGGTGGTGGTGGTTTCCGGCCGAATAACAAAGAAAAGAGGGGAGGAAGTGTGTGTGTATGTAAAGAGTAAAATGTGATGCATATGACCTCTTTATATAGAAGATAGTTTGGGAATTTAACGCAAATGGTCCCTCCTCCCTTTTATCTTTTATATTTTTGACACGTCACACTTTTACTTAAATAAAAATGGACTATCGTGGCTCGGGATTACACTACCAAGAACATTTTTATTTTTCCGTTACATTTTTCTTGGTTTAAAATATTTAATAAAACATGTACATTTTAAAACACGAATCCGGCTCAAGACAAGGAAAAAATGACGACATTCATAAAATAACAAATTTACGATCTTAAAAATAATAACGAGACGCGTCGTAAATTTTCACGATACTCAAAATGATTAACGAACGCGCGGTCAAACGTTGACTCGCGAAATGTCAAAAATAAATATTTTAAATTTCCGTCTGCAATAAAATACGAAAAATAATTATTTACGACACTTAAAATTTTAAATGTCGACGTTCGCTTACGAAAATCCGTAACATAATAATAATGACGTCGAATTCGCAATCGTCATACGCGTCGTGAAGCTCGGGTTGTTACAGATGGTACAGTAGTACATATATCAGACCTACCACGTATTCCTCAAAGGCGGTGAACATATGAACTCGAAAAAAACCTTGCCCCCACCAGCATTTTGTGCTTGACTTTGAATAATAAATACCCCGCTCTACGCACTAAACATGTAACGTCACATGCCAAGGACAAAGAAGTATTGGTGGTTGCAGATAATGGAAGTGTAAGGGCAGATGAAATTCCCCGTGGTTCTACTGACCCCTTTGACGACAATCTGTATAAGCTTTATTTTCGACAATCTGTATAAGCTTTATTTTCCTTTTTGATTGTGATTTCTCACAGAAGATGGCAGGTTTGATACATTTTCACTAACTGTTTTCGACTAAATGCAGGGCGCGAGGGTAGGGAAAATACTTGTCGTGTTATTATTCAAGGTACCAGTTTTGTCTTCTCATTCAAGTGCCTATTTATGTTGGTATGTTGTTACACACTATATTCATTTCGTATGTGCAGGTTTGTCGCCGAATGCACACATTCATGCGCACGCTAATAACGATCTCCCCTGGCCATATGCTATGGGTAAGATCATCATCGTACTGTCAACACCATCTCTATTTCTTCTCTCAAATACTTTTTCGCTTATACACTTTTTATATAAGTATTTTCTAATAGCCAATTTTAATTATAGTCTGGCTTGCTCATTTGATTGTTTTTAGTTGATTTTTTAATATAGGCAATAGAAAATGTAATTATGTACTCTTTTAGTTTACAGAATATTTTTATAAAGTTTGTGACGCGTTGGATAAATATTATATAGTGTATACTACAATATTTCGTTAAGGTTTTATAGCTCAAAGGACCCGAAAAACACCCGAAACCCTCAATTTATATCTTTGACAAATCAACTATTTTTAATTAAAATGTGTGAGGAAACTTTATTAAATTTTCAGTAAGAATTAGTATAACTTTAACAGGGTGTATCTCCTTCGTTATAATGAGTTACGAGTCGTTTAAACTCGAAGATTTAACGGAAAATCATAATCTACAAGTTTTCTCCTTCGTGTTGAAACCCAACTAGGACCGAATACTGGTGTCAAAAACGGTCAATGTACAGTTATGTACTGGAAGCGAATAAAACTCTAGTTTCTTTTTGTCGAAAAATTTACTAAACTGGTTTTGGTCATTAATTCCTTCGTTTTAAAGTTTCTTATAATCCTCGGAATCGTGAGAAGTGTACTGTCATATTTTTAAGGCTTTGGCTTGTCAAAACCAAATTTTCTGTCTGAAAACAGTAGGGGGAAAACGGGACAACAAGTATGTATTTTCTAAGCTACTAGTCCAACTTCATTCACAACAACCAAAACCATTCTGACTTCCCTTTCATTCTACTTTCACAATCATCCACCACAACAACAAATCCAAGCTAACTTAATCCCATTCACCAATTCATCAAGACTAATTAATATTTCAAGAACAAGAAATTAAATATATAACAAAACTACTCTAGCTTATAATTTACTAAATTTAACAACAAGTCTAATATTTTAGCAAGTAACTTA
The DNA here is from genome assembly GCA_026074375.1 of Tanacetum coccineum. Taxonomy (NCBI): domain Eukaryota; kingdom Viridiplantae; phylum Streptophyta; class Magnoliopsida; order Asterales; family Asteraceae; genus Tanacetum; species Tanacetum coccineum. The sequence goes on from BQNB010070924.1 coordinate 16,613, forward strand.
TAAGATGACAAAAATAATTATTTTAAATGTATGAACATGTTTGTTACCTATTTTACATATTTTTACAAGTATAAATATATATGAAATTTTTACTTGTTTCTTTTGTAAATCTTTAAAATAAACAAACTAGTTGGTGATATAACTTTGTAAATAAGATGTTCATAAGCTAATATATGCAATGAAAGTATAAGAAAACTTATAGAACCTTGAAGATGAACAATGATGAGATTAACTAATGTAGCACCTAAATCAAACCCCAATATTTGTTTGATTATAACTAAACCCTTTAGAACTTCTTGTAATTCACTTGAAATATATAAAATAAAACCCAATTTCTCGATCCTCTTGTATTTCTTGGCCGATTATTATGGATGTAGGAGAGGAGAGAAAAATGTTTTTGGTAAAAGTATGAGTTGTGAGAAAATGCCTAAGATGCATGCATTTTATAAACTAAGATTGGTAAGTATTAAAGGTGCTTTGGTATGAAGTTAACAAAATTAGTCATGGAATCATGTGACCCTAACCCTTGGGACTGGCCATGGCATGGGGAGGGGGAAAAGGTGGCTTGAAAAAAAAAATCCTTATCTTGCTAATTATAATGTACTTGTAGTTATAATGTATAGTTGCCCTTTAGGAATTCTTAGGATTACATGCCACATTTAGTAAGTAGACAATTCTCTTTTTATTTAAATGAAAAGTAATTAAAATATTAATGGAAGTATATAATTATTTAGGGTGTAATGTAAAGGTGGTAAATACTTGAGGTTGCATGCATGCATGAACTAAGCCGAGAAGTTTAAGCGTTTACGTAAAACTTGCAAAATAAATTACGTAGACTTATAAGTTATATTCCTAAAAGTAATATAACACATATTTGACGTAAACTTATATTTGTTTAATGCCGGTTTACGTTTAAAGTTGTTTTTCAGTTTCTACGGCGATTAACTTTCCGGTTATAATTTAAAAGTATACACGTAAGGTTCAAGTAAGTAGTTTGAATTTTATGGACAGTAAACAACCTAGTAATGGGATTGTCACGGATGTTCCGTGTTAAAATAATGTTGTCCCAAAATTTAGTTTGAGTTGTCTCTCGGTGTGGTGTTGACGAAGAGGTGTAGATACTTGTTGCGGAATACTTATTTTAATTCTCCAAAATCGTGGTAACCAACTTCGTTTCTCATCAGGACGGGTTTCAACTTCTTGTTTATACTATGAAAATTTTTGTTCTCAACATTCTCCTTCTTAATTGCCTCAGCTTTGATGCAGTTTCAAGATTTGTGTTGGCAGGTTTTAAAATTTATTGTTACGACTAAAATTTGACTTCCATTTGTGGCTGTCTTCGTTCTTTTAGCTTAAAGCATCATCTACGTTATTTTCCCTTCCATGGTGACAACGAATCTATACCTATGATGGCGTCATAACTATTAAGTTTTACGGTATTACGTCGACGTTGAAAGGGCGATTAAATTCCTTGATGGCGGCTAAACTCGTTGGCGGATTGTCCTAGGGTGACTTGTGATGTGTCTCGTCTTTTGGACATAGAATTTGGCGTGACATGATGTCGACTTCAAGCAGTAAGGTGTCGTGAGGGTCTACTTAGATACTATGATTTCTAATTCAGCTTCTCGTCACAGACACATTTTATGAACACGCACACAAAATTTTCTTTTCGGGAATATAAGTAGAAAGTTGATTTTGACAAAAGTTTTAAGGTGACTACTCTCAGCATGGCATGGTCCTTCCTGAATTAGTAGGTGGTCAGGCTATGTATAATTGAGGACTAACGATGAAATGCTCATTTTCGTCAAACTAATGTTATGTATATAGTAGTATCAAAATAGTTTTATAGTGTGACAAAATCATTCACAAGATGGAAATAAGGTATTTTATTGGATGGCAACAAATTGGTTTGCGAGATAACCGTAAAATGGTTTATAAGACAATAGCTAAATAGCTCATGAGGTGATAGTAAAATAATTTATGTGATGAAAACAAAATAGTTTCGTAAAGTAAAATCATAATGAATCATAAGGTGATAGTAACGTGGTTTTTGAGTGCATTCTAAGGGATAGTATCTAGATGTCAAGAAGATAGTTTATAAGTTGATAGAAGGATAGTTTGTAGAATGATAGTAATTTAGTTTGTAGGATAATAGCGATATAGTTTATATATAGTAAATTAGTTTTCAAACAATAGTTGAATAGTTTATAAGTGATGGTAACTTAGTTTATAGAATAATAGCGAAACTGCTTATAAATGATGGCAAAATAGTTTATGAGATGGTAGCAAATTAGTTTGTAAAATGATAGCGAGCTATTTTATAAACGATAGTAAATTAGTTTATGAAATAATAGTGAAATAGTTTATAAGGTATAGTAAAATTTTCATAAGGTGATGGTAAAACAGTTTTCATGTGATAATAAAATAGGTTATTAAGTAATAGCGATTGGTATATATTGATAGTAGGAAATAGTTTTATCAGATGGTAATTTACTAGTGATGTGAAAATAGTTTATTTACAGTAGTACAACAGTTATAAAGTGTTAGTGAAATGATTTATTATTGATAGAAAAAAATATTGTATACGGTGGTAGTAAAATAATTTATAAAATGATAGAAAAATGGTTTACGTACTGAAAATAAATTGGTTGATAAAGTAATAACGAAATGATTTTTAGTATGATAGCAAAATAGTTTATATGTGTAAAATAGTTTATAAGATGACGGTTTATTAACCGATAGTAAGATAGTTTATTAATGATAGTAGGATAGTTTATCATGAGGTAGTAAAATGGTTCATAAGGTGATTATAAAAAAAATGCTTATAGGATTATAATAATTTAGAGAGTGGCTTGCATAAATAAATAGAAAGTTAAAGTAATTTTGACGAAATTTTCACCACACATTAATTTGATAGGGAAATTTAAATCATCCACACAAACAACGAAATTTTAAAGAAAGTAAACGCAAATAAGAAATAGATTCTAAGACAGTTCTGAATTGAACTCTGCTAGATAAGACGGAGGTCTCTCCCTAAGCATTAACGTTGTATGCCATGAAGTTAGACTTGATCCTCGGGTTCTGGTTCTTCCGTTTTGAGCAATCTCTCTTGTAGTGTCGTAGCATTCCGCACTCGTAGCAGGTGACTTCAGTCTTCTGTTTTGCCACTGGGGTCTCTGGTCTGGTGGTTCTTCAGGTCTGGAGTTGCAAGGAAACGGAAGCCTTACATTCCTAGTTTTGATGACCAATCCTCTTTGTAGTTGCTGCCACTCTTCTATTTGCACAATAAGACTAAAAATAAAAAATAAATTATAAAAATATAATATAAATAAACAAAGCATGGACCATTGTGGTGCAGCTTACACTTGTTGTAGTGAGGTAGCTTTCCAGCATACACCTTCTTGATGTTTGGCCTGGCAGCGTGTGCTCTAATTACCTCATTGTCCTTTGATTTGTTGTTGGCTGGAATTTTTACCATGGTCTCCTTCCCACTTCCTCTTGTTGCTAGCATTCTCAACCACCTTGTCTTCCTGACGCTCAACCTGGTTCATTAAGTCACAAGCCATGCGGGTCTTTGTCTTGTAGACGGCAATAGTCTCTATAGCATTAGCCACTCGCTGGGCTATCATCTGCTCAAATTTCCGCACAGAAGGTCCATATCTGCTCTTCAAGATCACAAGAAATATAGTATATGATGAGATTTCGTCCAAGGTAAAATCACGACACACAATAGGCATAACATATATACAGGATAGAATCATGGCACGCAGAGATATAAGTTAAAATCAACCATGGCATAAAAAATCAACATCATAAATAGCATAATCATAACCAACAACATAGGTTATACTTATTAATACCTTCGTTTTTCATGAATTAAAAGATACAAGTTTCTCTTTAACGCTACCAAACCGAGTACTACTTAAGTTTAGTAGGATACATTTCCAAAAGAAGCTATCAAATACGCTAATCTATCTGCTATGGACCAAGGTGCCTCTCAAGATCCCAAAAGCTAGCCTTTATGTCATGCGCTCGACTGCGTAGCTCAGCCATCTCGAGACTCTATGTGTAACATCCCCAAATTGGGTCGCAGCGGAATAAGGGTCCGGGGCGTGGTTAATGCTCAGTTCAAGAACACAGTTATATAGAACGACCAAAAAGTCGTTTTTTTTTAAATATGATTTACATTGGATTTTACAAAGTAAAATTGTTACATAAGCCCGAAGGCTTAACTTGTCACTTGATCAAAATCAAGATTTTCTACCCATAACAGATAACACTCAAAATGCAAATGCCGACCAAAATCTTTAATGGCTATGGACATTCCAAATCAAAAAACCACACAATGTATCCATCGCACCCTATGTGCTTATTGATCCCCTGAAATACATTGTTTAAAACCGGTCCAACAATAATGTTGGTGAATTCATAGGTTTGATAAATCTTATATTGTGGACCTCAAGATCTCCCAAGTGTATGATTAATGCAACAGATTGCAGACATCATATAAATTGTAATTACGTTGCTCTAAGGCTATGACACTGAGCTTGGACGTGTGTGAATAACAAATTTAATGCCTAATTGCCCGTGGTGATGTTCTAACCCGCAACATCCTATATTCGACATGGTATACGTTCGTTTGTCCAGTGATAGCTAATCACCCGAACGGGGTTGTCAAACCCCTATATGATTATTCATTACATTTGCGCTACAGTCAGTAGTATTGAATTAAGGTAATTGGCTCAGATATGGGTTATCGCTACTTAGGCAACACGTAATCATAACATGAAACTTAACCACTTGTGTCCAATTGTAAAGAATTGCCATGTTTTTCACACAAAAAATTTATAAAACAAAAACATGTTAAACACGTGGGATATGAACTCACCGTGAGTGAGTAATGCCAAGTTTATCACAATAACGCGTCACTGCGAAACGATCAAATGCAACTAATTAAATTAAGGTCGTAATAAGTTACTAATCACATTAGTACTCCTACCATGCATACAGTCTATATAGCTATCCACCATCTATATGTTTAAGTGAAGAACAGTTTAATCAAAAATTAAACGTTTATATAAACATACTTTTGGTAAAATCGTCATAACTTTCACGTTTCTAATCCGTTTCTTGCGTTTCTTATGCCCATCTTTTCGTATTAAGACGAGTTATCATAATTTGACATTTTCCATATTTTGACCCTCTGGTGAACAGTAACTTTTACTGTTCACACCAGACATGATTTTTATTAAAATCGTATTTGTTGTCGTAAAACCCGTAAATGTCGTATTTTATTCGTTATAGCTCCGTTTTTAACGATTCTTTCGAGCACGTTCTCGTAATTGAAAGTTCTATATATTTATGAGGTTTACAAAAATATAACTTTCTGTCATGAATAGTAACTTTTATAAAAATAGTTTTATAAAAGTATTAATTGTCGTAAACTTGCGAAATTCATAACTCGTTCGTTATTAATTGAAAATTTACGATTCTTATCATTTTGGAATCCTAAAAATATGTTAATTGTTAAAAATATCAACACTTGTGTATTACAATTGTTATAAATTGTTTTTTATAATAATTCTTTTACGCTGTTTAATAGCTGTATACTTGTTTTTACCGTAAATTTTTCGTTATTAATCCGTTTGACAAGTTTCTTACCTTTTCGGAATCGTCGTGAAATGTATTATCTTATAAAAATATATTATAAGTATATTTTTATACAATTTTTTGACAGAATGTTTGATTGAGTTTGTTAAATTCAACTTCTTCATCAAATTCGTTATACTCAGTTTTCTTCATCAGTAATCACTACAAAAAGCCTACAGAATTGATGATGTTCATGCACAGTTTCAGGGGAAGGTCATTACTACTGCTAGTCATTATTAATACTGCTAGTTTAAAATTTCTACTGCTTGAGTTCATTATTTGTGTTGAACTTCATGGGGGGTAATTTGAGTCAGTGGAAAGCTTGGATTAAAAGTTTTGATATATGATTTGAAGTTGTAAAGATCAAAGTTGCTTATATGTTCCCTATTGGATGAAGACAAAAAGGGGAAGATGATTATATGATTAGCAACTTATAGATCCTGTGGTGGCATGGAATGGAGATTGATAACTTAAGGGGAAGATCTTAAGTTAAGGGGAAGCAGTTTACAAAGGAAGATTGTTTCATTCAGGGAGATCCATGATCTCAACTTCAGGGGAAGTTCGTGCAAGAATTTGTTTGTTTTGTCATCATCAAATAGGGGAAGATTGTTGGGATTTACAGATTTGATGAGACAAAAGAATAAAAGAATGAAACAAGAAGGACTAATTCAGCATTATGGGATTCTAGAAGACTTGAAGTCAAACAGTAGTTATCTTCTCATTTAATGCAGTCAAACAACGATTAATGCTGATTGAAGATTAATTACAACTTGAAGATTAATGCTGATTTAGTTTCCTAATTATTTAGTCAACCATATTAAATACATTGACTAAGTATTTAATATAATTGTTGACTGGAATTAGCTTTCTTTGTAAGTCTTGATCTCTCCCTATATAAAGAGATCATAGACATAGGTTTAGTACATCCAGAAACATAGAGCTCTCCAATGAGAGTCGTCTAGCAAAGGGGTGTGTGTGTGCATCATAGATAGAAAACGTGTTGTTTGAGTGGGTTTACACGTCCCACAAAATAGTTAGTTTATTAGTTAGTAATCCCAAATTATAATATTTGTGGTAAAGGTGGAATGTTCAATAATAAAACCTTGTTTGATAATATTGCTTTCTTATTATTCCGCTGCGTGATTCAATATTATCTTTAAAACTGATCCTAGTTGAGCTTAAAAAATTCTCAACATGTGGTATCAGAGCCTTGTGGCTCTCGATCTAGGATCTACAAGGTTTTAAAGAAACCTTAAAAACCCTAATTTTCAAGAATTCGTGTGGTGAAAGTTTTATGGGGTTTTGAAGATTCAGTGCTATAATGATGCTTATAATCGTCCTCTCTACCTGTTTGGGTATGCAATACGATTGGTAAGCTTTGTTACTATTTCTTTGGGTTTCTTTTTTATCCTTTGTGCTCTAACTGATCAAACCCTAGACAATTAGGGTTTGTATATTTTTTTTGGATCTGATGTCATGTATACACGGCTTGGTATGAATTCATTCAAACTCTTTTAGGGTTTTTTTGATAAGCCGTTATTGTATAAAGTTGGGGTTTGCACTAATGGTATATATGGTGGTCATGATTTGGAAGAGAAGGATGTTAATGTTATTCTTGATCATTATCGTGCTTAAATCAGAAGACATGGAAACTTTTAGAGCAATGATCTAGATTAGTTGGTATACAACTGGTAATAGGATGGTTACTACTGCTAGGGTTAGCAGTTACTACTGTTGGATTTGTATACAAAGTTAATGTTGTTAAAGAAGATTAATGCTGCTTGGATATAGTTTCTGCTGTTTGTTTAAATTAGTGCTGCTCGACTCAGTTAATGCTGCTAGGGCTAAAGTACATATTAATGCTGCTAGTATATACTTAATGTTGCAAGTACATACTTAATGCTGCTAGTATATACTTAGTGCTGCCAAGTATATACTTAATGTTGTCAAGGATGGTTAATGCTGCTAAAGTACTTTGTGCTGCCTAGTATGGAAGAATAATAGTAAGTCATGAGTTAATACTTCTAAGGTATAAAAGCAGTTACTACTGTTATTATTGTTGGTTAATACTGCTAGCGTTAAAAAGCAGTTACTACTGCTTGTGGTAAAAGCAGTTAGTTACTACTGCTTGGGATTAAAAAGTTAATACTGCTTCATGATATTAATACTGCTATTGAATTTAAGCAGTTAATACTGCTCGGGTTCAATAAAGTTAATACTGCTTCCTATGTTAATACTGTTTGGGTTAAAGGAAGTTAGTACTGCTAGAAGCAATTACAACTACTAGCCTTGTCCGATAAAAGTAGTTAATACTGCTAGTTATTGCTGATATCGGACAACACACATAGGAGGGTTATCTAACGACACAAAAAATCAAGTTATTTTGATTTTCAAATTGGAACAGGTTGGTTCCAACACACACACACAGGTTGATTATTAGTTTGTTCAGATGGTTCTTGGACAAACATAAGATTTTTGGTTTTTGGTTCTTAAATGATTACATAGGCTCGTTTTGGAGATTTATTGAATAGGTGATTACGAAGACGATTGATTATCACTTATTTGATGTTGTAGTTGAGTTTCACAGGTGCGTGTTCTTATTATAACTTAAACGGCTTACAATGTTTAATGATAACTTGTTTGTACTTTTAATGATGTGACGAAGACTTGACATATGTAGCAATGACGGTTTTGCTATCACATAAAGGAGTTACATTATTGTGCTCAGTGTCTCATATAGTTGAGGATTTTGTCAAGAGATTGAGTTCTACTCTCGGAGAAGAAGGGTGAGTTTCTTTATCACATGGATAGTACATGACATAAGACACAAGTTAGGGATATTCTACTTCTTCATCAAATTCGTTATACTTAGTTTTTTTCATCAGTGATCATTACATAGAGCCTACATAGTTCGAGATTCAAGTGATGGTTAACATATTTTTCAGGGGAAGCTTATTGATAACATGTTTAGCCATCTACATGCACCACTTGAGGAAAAGTGTTTCGTTACTACTACTAGTCATTTATTACTACTCCTAGTTTATATTTCTACTGCTCAGAGTCATTTTTCGTATTATGCTTCATGGAGCGTACTTTGAGTCATTAGAAGGATGGATTGGTAGTGTGGTAAATGATTTGTAGCTATTATGATCCAAGTTGCATTTCTACAAGAAGACCCCTATTAGATGATTACAAAAAGGGGAAGAAGATTACAGGTTTATTGATTTGCAGCTTATTATGTGTGGTGACATGCTCAAGGATTCTAATTCTTATCTTAAGTCAAGGGGAAGCATTGAAGATTTTGTTTCATTCAGGGAGATGATTACATCTCCACTTCAGGGGAAGCTTTGGCTTTATGATGAAGTTCATACCAGACTTTGTTTGTTTTGTCATCATCAAATAGGGGAAGATTGTTGGGATTCTTGATTTGATGAGACAAAGTGAATAAAATAATGAAACAAGATGGAAACAAGAAGGACCAAAATTGTCATCATGAAGATCTACGAGATGTAGAAGAAAACAAAAAGATTTTGTCAAAATAAGATAAGAATGAATATTAATGAGAAGATAATGTTGAATAATTTATTGATTCTCTCATTAATATATTAATTAGTTTCCTTGTAAGCCTAGGACTCCTTATCCTATAAAAGGAGGTCCAGGCATTTAGAAAAATATATCCAGAAACATAGAGCTCTCCAATGAGAGTCGTCTAGCAAAGGTGTGTGTGTGTGCATCATAGATAGAAAACGTGTTGTTTGAGTGGGTTTACACGTCCCACAAAATAGTTAGTTTATTAGTTAGTAATCCCAAATTATAGTGTTTGGGGTAAAGGTGGAATGTTCAATAATAAAACCTTGTTTGATAATATTGCTTTCTTATTATTCCGCTGCGTGATTCAATATTATATGTAAAACTGATCATAGATGAGCTTAAAAGATTCTCAACAACTTAGTATAAGGTTTAGATGTCCATCATATGATTGTTACATTGGCTTGGGCATTTAGCCTAACCGAGTGTAACTTGTATTTTGTTGTGTTTAGATTGTGAGCAAGAGTTTTTTAAGTAGCTTTCATCCATAGTGCTTGTTCACATGCCTTTTCGGCGTTACAAATTCGGTTTCGATAGTGGATATAGCAAGAGCGGTTTGCTTCTTCGAGAACCAGGATGTCAAACAACATCCCACAAATGTACAAATACCGCTAGTGCTCTTTATATCCACATAATCTCTCGCATGATCAGAGTCATCATATACTACGGTTTCTATGCCGGTCCCCTTAGGATTCCATAATCCTAAGTGCATAGTGCCTTTAATGTATCAGAATATACGCTTAACCGCTTCAAGGTGAGAGGTTTTGTGAGCCTCTTGGAAGCGGGCACAAAAGAAGACACTAAACATGATATCGACCTTACATGCCGTTAGGTATAATAAACTACCTATCATGCCTCGATACTAGGTGTTATCCACCGACACTCTTTGTCTTTTGTGAGTTTAGTATCAGAGGACATGGGGTTTTCATTGGTTTAGAATCTTTTAAGCCAAGTTTCTTAAGCATTTCTTTAATATATTTAGATTGATTAAAGAATATACCATCTTCAATTTATTTTATTTGTAATCTAAGGAATAATTTAAGTTCACCCATCATGCTCATCTCGAACTCGTCATGCATGATTTTGGCAAGTTCATCACACATGTCTTGACAAAGTTGAGCCGAATATAATCTCATCCACATATGTTTGAACGATGATGAGATTTGAACTTTTCTTCTTAGTAAAAAGTGTGTTATCTACCATTCCCATTTTGTATTCATGTTTAACAAGGAAAGGTTTTAATCTATAATACCAAGCTTTGGGTGCTTGTTTACGACCATATAAAGCTTTCTTTAGTTTATAAACATGATTCGGTTTTTTGAAATCAATGAATCCTAGAGGTTGTGCCATGTATACCTTCTCATTAATGAAACCATTTAGGAATGCACTTTTTACATCCATTTGGTATAGTTTAAAATCTAAAGCGCAAGCATAAGCTATTAATATCCTAATAGACTCAAGTCTAGCAACTAGGGCATAAGTTTCATCATAATTGATGCCCTCTTGTTGATTTCAGGTCAAGTATGTTTCCAAACTATATATGGAAGGGATGTATTATGTCATGTCTGTAATCGAATTTATTATGAATGAATGTCGATTTAGCCTCACTGATGCGTAAAGTTTTATACACGTATAATAATATAAGTATAGAAAATTACCAAACTAAACCCCCCCCATTAGAGGACAACATGTAGTAATGAAAATTCTCACAAATATATATAATAATACGTATATTTACCGGTAAGTGATTATGAAATTGAGACCACGTTTGTTGTTTGGACAATGATTAGAATTGGTTCAAAGATGATTTGTTTTCTATAATCCTAAAAGTGAGCAAATTAAAGGATAATTAAACCTAACTTTAATAAAGAGAAATTAAACTTTAACTAAAAACATAATAAAACGGGAACCCTAAACGGTGATTAAACCCTAAAATTTCCAAATTAACCCTAATGAATTTTCTCTTTTAATAGACTATAATGATTAAAAAGTACGTTTAAGAAACAAATAGTACACAAACGGAGTGAATGAGCTTAAAATTTCGAAAATCCTTGAACGGAAACGAAATCCCGTTCTTTTAATAAATTTGAAATTTTGTAATTTTAACCCTACGGAAGCAAAACTAATTTTCCTAGAAACTATATGATAAAAGAAGATTTTCTAAAAAAGAATTATATTTCTTTGATTATTTTTCTATTTTTTTATGAATTTTTAAAGTTTTTAATAAAAATAAATGTTTAAAAATACTAAACTAATTATAAAAATCCTAGAAAAATCTCGAAAAATAGTTTGGACAATAATGAATCTAGAAAAAAATAAGCTTAGAAACACAGCTTATCGAATAAGCTGTGTAATAAGCCAAAACAGCTTATAAGCCAAAAAGGCTAAAATGTATATAAAAGATAATTATGCAAAGATCTAACGGATGAGCTAATGTAGCGTGATGGTTGTGTGTGTGGGGGCTAAAACGCTTGGTGAAGGTGGTAGAGGTCCCGGGTTCGAGCCTTGCTCACCCGGGGCTTCCCACTTTCCCAAATGTTTTAATTTTTTCCATTTTTTTATAACTTTTGAAAATACTTAAAAATAAGCTACTTTTGCAAAACAACTATTTTTATAAACCACAAATAAGCTAAGAAATAAGCTAAATAAGACAGAATTGCTTAAACTATACTAAACTAATAAAAAGCTAACTGTTTTGGGCAATTTAAGCACTAATAAGCAAATGAACTATTAAAATAAGCTAAGACAGACAATAAGCTATATCTAATAAGCACATAAGAACTAAAATAAGCATAATTGATAAGCTAGAATGACAGAAAAGCTAAAAAAACTTAAAAACACTTAAAATTTTACACTAGAAAGCAAATAAGCTCAAATAAGCAAATGACAAAACTAAATAAGCTAAAATGGACTTATACTAACCTAAAAAAAACTTAAACTAAATAAATAAAGACAGATCAATATGCAGATAAGCGAATATATAGAATAAGCCTCTTTTAGTGTTAAATTGATTAAACCAAACAGCCCTTAGGCACCTTTGAGCTTATTTTTAAATAAGCTAAAGGATCCTTATGGACTTTTGGCTTATTACCCTAAAAAGTACACCTAAAATCTACTAAAACACTTTTTCAAAAAAACAAATTTGAAATTCAGGAGGCTTAATGAAAAGGCTTTGTTGAAACAGTTTATTACATAAGAACACTTCGTTTGTATCTGATGTTTGGCTTTTGAATTTGAAAAGACAAAAGCATATTAAAAAGCTAAAAACTATATACTGTAAAGAACTTATTTTTGGAAAACTAATTTGAAATAGATTAACCACTACCCTAGGATTACTTGTAAGCTACCAACTTTTCAAAAACCTTAAGAACCAAAATTACTTCTGAAAGTTTGATCATGAAAATAGCTACTTGTCTTTTTAGAACTATCTGAGTGCAGTTTGCTATCGAATGAACCTAATCCTTTACTCTAACTAGTGCAAGTTGTTGAAACTTTGTTTCTTACTGTTTTTACTTCCAAATACTAAATGCAAATTATAGGACAATGTCAATAACTTGAATCTATTAGAGCCTTTATATTGCATATGAATCTTTCAGATTTAAACTAAATGGAAACCTTAACTTGTGACAATACTAATTAACAATAATCTAGCTTTAAATTCCTACTCCAAACAAACTTATTTGAGAAATTAAAACTGATTTCAAAAGACCAAATGGCCACTAACAGTACTAACTTGTAGTTAGTACTGCTATGCCAAACACCCCTTTAAATTCTTTCAAATCCATTTAAACTTATGAAATTTAAATCTAATGAATAAAACTTGATTACCAGATAACAAACAACTATTAACAGACCTAGAGCTCCATTCATACCAACATCTAATAAGCAGAATCATAAGTTATCTTGTTATGCTAATATTTTTGTGATTTTTATTGATTTATGAGGACTATATAAAGAAAGACTTATGATCTAGACTATTAAGCTAAAAAGATAATCAAATTAAACTAACAGACATTATAAGCAATTATAAGCTCACATATAGCAACGTAAATAAGCAGATTAGTTGCTTAAAATATGACAATTATGGATAGAATAGATAAATGAGGATCTTACAAATGCCTTCAGCTAAACAAAGGCTTATTTTGCTCAAAGAGCTGTCCAATATGCTCTAGCTTATAACAAAGGATTATGCTAGTAACAGTCAATAAGCTCTTCTAGAGTAAGCTTATCATCAAGCAACAAAATCCTATTAAAAAAAAAATTAAAACACATAGGTTTAAGCTGATTTGATTATTTAAGTAGATTAATGATTAACTTGAGCTCAATCTGAGCTTATGTAACAGTAACATCTTATTAAACAAAGTTTGAAAACAAGTGAGCTTGTGAAAGAGTAAAGAGCAGAATAAGAAAAAATAAATTTAATAAAACAGCTGATTATGATACTGAGAATAGAAATTACATTAAGTAAATACTAAGCTAAAACATTTTCAAAGGAAATTAGAAAAGCTAAATTTAATAAACTGAAAATTCATCTAACTAACTAACTCTCCGTCCTGTGTGTGAAGAGCTCTCTATTTATAAGGTCTTGGTGAAGCTTCTAGGGTGTCTTAAAACCGCCGCTCCTCTTATCCATGATCTTAACCCTTAATCATTTGATCTCATTTATGGTCCGTTGGATTTGATATGATGAGCACGCGAATTGCCAACGTGGCATTCCGTATGTCAGACCTTGTGTGTTTCTTTTGCACTAGATTTAGTGTAAAAATCCAATCATTGGTGTGCTTCTTTCAATGCCCATGTGTCCTCTTTGTGGGTTTCGACCAATGAGAGCCTTTGGTGTGACGTTTTCTTTGCCAGCTTGACCCTTGGTGCTTGAATTGTTGAGCCACGCAATCAATTTGATTTTACCCTTTGATTTGAGTGGGGTTAATCATCGAGAACGACGATGAACAGTAAAATAGTATTTCCCGCTTTTTTTACTTATACGTTTAAGGGAGTGTTTGACTGAGGAGGTTTGGGCTTTGACCATGGGGCTTTTATGATGGGCTCGGGTAAAGGTTTATAAGGGTAAAAGTTATACACTTAACGACCGTTAGCCTTTTATAATAAAAGGACTAACGGTGTTATCCATTTTAGGACTTGTAGTGAAATAGGTTTAACAATAAGGCTCAAATGGGAAATTTGAGGGTTTTTGTCTTCTTGTCGTTGACCAGTTGACCAAGTTTGACTTAGACGTTGGACCATTTGATAGAAAAACTTAGCAATCATAATCCGCTCTTGTGCACTCTTTTTCGTTCTCGTGTCCGTGTTTTTCCAATTTTGACCGTTTTTTTGTGATTTTTGCAACATCCGTACCTACACAATCACAAAGACAAAACAAGCAATAGACAAGCATTTTATGCATAATTTTATCTTTTTAGGGACATTTTTGATATAGAAAGGATATGTGATTTCTCACATATCACTCACCATTGTTAATTTCAATACAGTTGTATATTTTACTGTGCGATGTGATCTCACTTTATTTATTGTGTATATGTCATGTCATGGTTATGATTTGTATGAAATCTAACGGGTATTATAATTTTCTTATTATTTGAAGAAAATGGCACCAAAACAAACCACAAGATCAACACCAGCCGCAACAGCCACCACCACTACCACTATGACTAATGCCCAACTTAAGGCACTGATCGACCATGGCGTTGCTATTGCACTAGCAACACGTGACACTGACAGAAGCCAAAATGGCAAAGACAGTCATGATTCAAGCACGGGTGTAAGGAGACAAGCTCCTCCTGCTCGTGAGTGCACTTACCCAAACTTCATGAAATGCAAACCCCTATACTTTAAGGATACTAAAGGATTCATCAAGTTGACTCAGTGGTTTGAATAAATGGAAACTGTGTTCCATATAAGCAACTGCTCTGTGGGAAAACAAATCAAGTTTGCCACTTGTACTCTTCTTGGAAGTGCTCTAACATGGTGGAATTCCCATGTTAAGACTATTGGTCATGATGTTGCTCATGTAATGACTTGGACAAACCTGAAAAAGAAGATGAGCGACAAGTACTGCCCAAGGGGTGAGATTAAGAAACTTGAGGGTGAGATGTGGAATTTAAAGGTTAAAGGTACCGACGTGGTAGGCTATAACCAACGTTTTTAGGAACTGGCATTGATGTTTGCTAGGATGTTTTCTAAATAGTTAGACAAGATTGAGAAATATGTCGGTGGTTTGCCTGACATGATTCACGGAAGTGTAATGGCATCTAAGTCAAAAACCATGCAAGATGCAATTGAATTTGCTACTGAGCTGATAGACAAGAAGATCTATACTTTTGCTGAACGACATAGTGAAAACAAAGAAAGGCAAGTTGATATCTACAACACAACAGAACAAGCAGGCAGAACAACGGGTAAGGGCATATGCTGTAGGGTCTGGTGAGAAGAAACCTTACGAAGGATCTAAACCTCTATGCTTAAAAATGCAACTATCACCATGACGGTCAATGTGCTCCAAAATGCCACAAGTGCAACAGAGTTGGCCATCTGGCTCGTGACTGTAGGAGTACTGCAAATGCCATGCCAACACTGCTAACAACTAAAGGGGCGGCAGGTCAAAAACCTACTTGCTATGACTGTGGAGCCTAGGGACATTTCAAGAGGGATTGTCCAAAACTAAAGAACAACAACCGCGGTAACCAAGGTGGAAATGGCAATGCTCCAGCGAAAATATATGTTGTGGGCCGTGCAGGGATAAACCCAGACTCAAACATCGTTACGGGTACGTTCCTTCTAAACAACCGATATGCTTTTATCTTATTTGATACTGGATCCGATAGAAGCTTTGTGTCTACTGCATTTAGCTCCCAAATTGATATCACACCATCTACCTTTGATCATTATTATGATGTTAAACTAGCTAACGGGATAATAATTGGGTTAAACGCTATCATTTGGGGTTGTACATTAAATTTCTTAAATCACCCATTCAACATAGACTTAATGCCCGTAGAACTTGGTAGTCTCGACGTCATAATCGGTATGGATTGGTTGGCAAAGTACCAAGCTGTCATTGTTTGTACCGAGAAAATCATTC
>BQNB010070925.1:0-32947 GCA_026074375.1 Tanacetum coccineum
GAGGACATGAAGATGGAAAAACCGTTATCATTCATACTTTGTAAATACAGATGTTGGGACCTCTCTTTTGTAACAACTCTGAAAAAAATAATGAATGATAACTTATTTTTATAAACGACTCTTTTTGATTCATTTTCTATGATTATGACTGTTGTACCTTGAAGTAATACCCCAGATTAGCTTCCGCTGCTATATGTAAAAATGGGGGTGTTACATATTTCCATGTGGGTTGTAGTGATGTGGAACTCCATAGATCATCGTCAAAGAGATGTCAAACATTACATCAGTAATTGATGTAAACTTTTCCTTTGATATTAATATTTTGAATATATTAAAATTTCAAGCATTGTATAACCATATCTATAACTAACTATTTCAATTCTTTATAAAAATCAAATTGGTCATTTTATATGTCGTATGTTTTGTGATAGTTTTGTACGTTCCAGCTCATGTTTAATGAATAGCAATGATATTATCGAAATTGTTTTGAAGGTTTAATAACCTATTGTTTTCCATGTATTGCCTCTGTTCAGGTTGCAGAGGCATTGGACGAGGGTCGAATTTGTAATATATGTTGTGTTAACCTTTATAGTTGTTTATCAAGAGACCACTACTATTTGGGTGAAGACATATTCTTCAAGTATGTAAGTTCACAATGATGTTTTTAATTACATAAACCCGAAAGGAAATAGATAACCATGCTAAAGTAATTACCCATTTTCTAAAATGGGTCGCTTTTAAAAACTTTTCTTAATAAGATACAGGTAAAGAAAAGGACTTTTATAATAAGTGCGTCAAGTATAATTACAAAGACGAACAAATATGTGATTTCATGAATCTTTATGCAGATGTGAAAGGATTAAAAGATTTAGAAAAAAAGGAGTCGTTGATATGGCCATTTCTCTAAAGTTCATCTTTTTCCCATGACTTATTGAGGAAGTTACGATACGCAAGAGTATAGTGAAGTACAAATTCACGAAAGTATTTTGGGTCCTTGCTCTACATTTCTTCTTTATATAGTTGGATTTGTTTTTTTCAGTTTCATTGATGACATTTTTAGTATATGTTGATATAATTTGTTTGATGGTAAAAAAATAAAACAATAATAATATGTTATTTTGGTTTAGTTATGCTTCAATGATCAACACCTAATAGTACAAATATTCTTCCACCATGTGGCCAGAATCAGAGGTACAAACACAATATCTTATTCGCTTTGAAACCATATGCTCTTATATAGTTTATTTATTAAAGGGTTGTTTATTGTGTTCATCAGGTCTTAGGAAGTGTTAAAATTCTACCAATGTCTAAGGTTCAAACATCCTTTATCAAAATTAGCTTATATTTTAAGTAACATGACATGTACCTTGAAGAGGTTTAACACAATCAAGACATAAGTCACAACTAAACATTGGGAGACTTCATTAACTCACATGGTTACTCTTAATTGTTCCAAAAGGCTTACATTATGAGGCAATTTCAAAAACTTACTTATTTTATGAGTTTCAGTGAATATAAGTAGGAACGAACTTGTGATATTAATTTTTTATAACAAGTTCTAATATGCCCATCCATCAAGTCCTGCCCTGCAGAAGGGGTTATGAGCTTCTCTGCCTTTTCTATACTATCTTGTCGCCGCTATCACCATCTACTTCAGGTATTTCATACTTATACACAAATCTTACATATCCGAGGATGGGAGATAATACCACATTCACATTATTTCATGCTTTGTTTACTTATTGTCCATCTTTTATGTTAGCCTCAAAATATGTTAACTTATACGGAATTACATTAGTTTATTATAGCCGTGTCGAATAAGGACTAGAAATGTTAAGGTAGTATAGTTAGGTGACACAAAGGCTATATATATCCGTTCCTTAAATCCAAGGAGGGGTGAGGATAATCATTTGTAGTTTTGTACATCTCATAGTGTGTTTTCTCCTCCTTCTCTCTAGAAAACACACACTCTTCCCTTTCTCTCTCTACATCTTAATAATATGGCTTTCTACTTCTTTTATCCTCCCCGACCTTCGAATCGTGTTAGTTAGTGGATTTAATATGTTATCAATTGGCATCAGAGCTAACCATGGGCGTTTTGTGTTTGTGTTTTGCTTATTGTGGTGTTTTTGTGGCTTATACAACTTTTTCGAGGCTTATTTTTAAGCCAAAAGCTACGGGCTTGTTTGGATATTGCTTATTTTGTACAAAAGCTTGAAACTTTCTCTCTTCCAATGTTTCTAGCTTATTTGTACATGTATTTCATGGTTTATTAAGCATCCAAACAGCCTATACGAGCTTATTTTGAAGTTTTAGCTTATTTTTATCAGCTATTTGGTCGCCCTTAGTGGTTTACTATGGTTGCCCTTAATGGTTTACAATGGTCACCCTTAGTGGTTTACAATCAGATGGCGTTCACAGGCTTATGTTAAAAGAGCATTTCATTATTTTCATCATATCATGCTTATTTAATTATAATCTTAACATTCAAAAGGAATTATGTGCTCATATGACTAAAAGTTCAAAGAAGAGCTAGCTAATAGAGGCTGTGAAATAAGAACAGGTTTTGGTGTTTAAACTGTTTCACAACTCGACGATGGTAAGCCACTAGGTCATTGCTCTTAATATTAGGCATTGTCCCAGACATTCGTTATATTAAATGATTTTAAAGATTATATATTTCCAAGAGTCATAATTTCCTACAAAAAACTACGTTTTATGCTAAAATGAAATCATAGTTTGTAATGATGACATATTACTGATCAACTAACGTTTATAATAACAATAATGAGCTATTTGAAATTGAAAACACCAATATTCATGGCGTAAGTTTAAGTTTACGTAAATGAGGGCTAAGTTAGTATACTGAGTTCATAGATAGGGGATGAATCATGAGTAAGTGGTGTTAGGGGTAACAAAAAATGGAACATCAACAAGTAGTGTGAAGGTATATTGATACCAATATTGCTGATCTAGAGCCATAGGTATATTGAACTTTTCTTCGTTGTATTTTATGTGTGACGAGGGACTGTAGCAATTAAACTAAAATTATGTTTTTATAGTTCTATTTTAGATGGCATATTATGTTATCATATCATGTTGTTGATAGTATATCTTAATAATGCGAGTTAATTATAAAGTTAGCTCATGATTTCATAATCAAGTTGATAGAATAATTAAATTATCAACTAAAAAAAGTTTTCAACGAATCAGTGTTTACGTTAGATGTGTTAAGAAGTGGAGTTGTATATAGTATTGACGAATGGGATGATTATTCATTTGCGAGAATGAGTTTGTAGTTTATTTACTGGTTTTTACGATGTTTAGAATTTACAGCTTTGTTGCCATAATAAGACTTAAACTAACGATATCAACATTTGATATTTTTAATCACTATAGTGTATTAACAAAAGATGTTTTCTCTTATAGAGGCTACAACAAAGAGAAAATTGGCATCTCTGAATGAGAAACTTGATACAATAGAGCGTCCCCTATAACTGCTTGAAGTGCAAGGCAGTCATGCTACAACTAATCCTAATTTGTTCAAGACTTGATTCTATTAGACTATGACATTGTAGATAAGAAAAGGTAAGTCATATGTATGAAAGACTGTGTTCTAAAGTGTGAGCTGATTAGCAGACCATGTCATCAGAAAATGGTATATGGACTAAGTATTATGTATTTGTGAAATCAGCTCTAATTGATATCGTTTTTTTATAGATATGGAGAATTATGTCGAAGGAGAGGAAGTTCCTAATGGTTCAAGTCTTGAGAAAAGACATAAAGAAGAGTTTAAGGTACTTAGGATTATATTATAGTTAATGATTATTATGCTTGATGTGCTACATATGAAATTTTATAATTTTAAATGTCAATTTCATGGTGTTGTAACTGAAGTTCTTGATGGAGGCAAATTCTACGTTCAAGCTGTTATAGATTAGAAGGTTTCTACAATTCAGGAACAACTCGCTTCTTTAAACATCAAAGAGGCACCTGTGATTGGTTCTTTTGATCCAAAGAAGGTTGATATCGTTCTTGCGTAATTTACTGCAGATAACTCATGGAACCGAGCTATGGTGAGAGTTAAATTAGTTTTAGAATTCAGTTTCATCAACCCCTTATTTGTTTTAACTTTAACATCTCTCATTTTATTCACGTAAAGGTTGTAAGCGTCGTTGTGCTTAGGTAATATTTATTATCAAGTTTTACATTTATATTTTGCCGACTTTACCTAAAAACAACATTAACAGGCAGTGTACCCGATCAATTGTATCTTCGTTGGTAAGTATGGTGTCGAACAGTAAGAGCGAGAGCGTAAATTCCTAAATCTATAAGTAGTTTAGTTGTCTATGTTAGTTCTAATCTAAGTTAAACCTATGTTAAACCTAATTCTAACGGATAGGGGAGTTTCAGTCTAAAAGACTGCACGGGTTTGTTGGTGACTTAAATCTATTTTCGCTACGAAAACGCACACAAGTCAATAATCAAAAGATAGAAGAGCGGTCAATCCTATTATTAGGAAATTGTATTAACCATGATTAATCCAATTAAAACTCAGGTTTTTTCATTAGTGCAATGATTTACTTATCTTGAGGAGCATATCATTCTTAGATATAGGCGGTACTTCTTCATAAAACCTAGACACGCTAATTCTGTCACAATTAAACGCATCTGCATAAAGCAATCTTTTGTTGATTATAATCTATCTTAGGAAAACAATAATGGTGATCTTATCGGATCCTAGCTCAACGAGACTTTACTAACTTACTGCTTAACGGCTCCTTACATACTAGTAGTCCACTATCAAAGTCCTTACCAAGGGAATCGAAACATCATTTATTGATCCCAGGTCACCTGCTAGTCCAACTTGTTCACTAAACCAAAGGCAAGGATAGGGCATTATGTGTGATCCTATGATTCTAGTAATGTAAGTCGCTATATGGAGAGCTATCCTGGTTAATCTAGTCTACTTGGTCCGCATAACTAGATCCGGTTGATTGATAGGTCGCATACATAAGCATGTAAACGAGTATAAATTGATAAACATAATCAACAATCAACGATAAGTTAAGCAATCGAAATAAATAAACCAAACATTTAAATCTTCATAAACATGGCTAACACCTAAAGGTATTAGCCAATAACCATTGTAACGAATACAAACATAATAAACAAATCAACCAAGGTAACCTAACCGAGTTAAACGAATGATACCAAAAATTGAACGATTATTAGAGTATAAACGATTACATGGTGTTTCTTATGGAATTAAGCACGTTGTGTTAGCCTCACTTTTTAGTGAAGCTGGCGTCTTACACGTGAATTGGACTAGTCCTGGACACTACGTGTCACGCAAGGGTCATTTATGTAAACTAGGAATAGTTTGCTTTTTCTTTTAGTATAAATACCCCTTATGGCTCTCCATGAGGGGTGGTAGATGTTCACTTGTATTTTTCTCTTTTCTCTTCTAATCTAACCTTTCCTTTTTGTGTTCATCTCACACTCTCTCTACTTTCTCTCACTAGAAAATAAACATGCTTCGTCTATTGTTCTATGATCAACCAAGACCCCCCAAAAAGGTGTTTTTCGATCATTGTCAATTGGTATCAAGAGTTAACCGGGGGTGTTTTGTATTGTGTTGTGTTGTCTCGTGGTTGTAGCTTATATTCGTGCCTTATTTTCCAGCTTATTTTTGTCTCTCTTGCGTAGTTTATTTCTTCTAATAATTTGGTTAGTATTGTTTTTCTTTCTTATTTTTGGGCTGTTACCAAATGAAAATGATGGGCCGTTTTGTATCAAACAGTTTCTTTTCAAAGTTTGTAGTTACGCCATTTTTTTGGTTTCTCGTGGTTCAAACGGCAAAGCTCTTCACTTTTAGCTTATTGAGAATGTTTCATCTGGGCTTATTTTTAGGTATCGTTAAGAGCTTATTCTAAAGCTTATTTTTCGAGTCAAAAAGCTTTCTTATTTCACAGCTTATTTCTGTGGCTTAACGAGCTTATTTAAGCTTCTAATTTTCTGGGTTCATCATATTTGTTTTTGGCTCCATACGGTTTGAAAAAGCTTCAAACATAGATCCACGGTTTTAGAAAACAAGGACACTGGTTGTTTTTTATGGTTTCTAAAGAAGACAAGAAGAACAAGGACGATAGTACGATTTGGAGTCTTGTGGCAACCGAACAACCAATTTTCTTGTGGCAACCGAACAACCAATTTTCTTGTGGCAACCGAACAACCAATTTCCCTTACAAACCGAACAACCAATTTCAGTTAGAACCAAACAACCAAAACATTTGAGAACCGAACAACTAAAATATTTAAAAACCGAACAACCAAAACATTTGAGATCTGAATAACCAAATTATTTGAAAACCGAACAACCAAAACCTTTAGAACCAAACAACTCAATTGGAACCAATCATGCCTTAACCCAAATCGACAACTCATACGAGTCTGAGTCAAACAAAAATGAAGACAAAGAAGACAAACTCGTTTAAAACATCAATTACATCCTGTAGCCTCATCATTCAAATCCAACGAATCCACTCAAGACTATAACCTATCCCATCGTCACACCAATAAACACCAACTATATCTTCTCTAATACACAACTTGACTCGAAACAAATATACACATGACAAATCATGATCTCAGTTTTATTTTTTCGTGTGTACAATTAAGTCAAGACCCTCAGAAGATCAATAACACGAAAAAGAAACTCATCATTGATCTATAAGAAGCATAGCTTCTATTTTTTTCAAAATCATAAAGAAAGAACAATAACAAGTATGTCATATTCTTCCTTTGTTTCGATTCAAAATAAAACAACAAACGAGTCAAGCAAACCTACCCGAGACCTATTGAAAGATCTTGAAGCTAATTCTTTCTTGTGTTCTTCGTGCGTTCGATATAATTAAAAGGGTTTGTGGTTTGTTATTTGTTTGAAGAAACAATGAAGTAAGGTGTGTCTATCGTTTTGGGATAACTAGGCTCGCGATTGTAAATGAAAAGCCATGAGTATATTTGACTGAGTTGGAGAGATATGGAAGAAGATGGGGGCGGATTTATCTAAAGTTAGGGTTGGTGTGTACCAAAAATTTAGGGATAGCTGGTTTTTATCCCTAATCCTCTTGTTGGGTCGGGTACTGGGTTTTTGGAGTAGGCCAAGTCTTATTTTTAACAAAAAGTTAGGCCGGGTGTGGTGTTAAGGTTTGGGATGGTATATTGCTTATGAATTTCTAAGTAGGCCGAGTATAATTTGGCTAGAGTTTGGCGGTTTCATGACTGGGCCGTGTGGTTATGGAAGTGGGCCGAGATTTGTGCTAACGGCTGGGCTGCATATTCAATTGGTGATGGGCCGAGTTATTATTAATTAGACTAAGTTATGATATTGGGCCGCATATGTTCATGGTTTACCTACTTTGGGCTTGTGTTATCGGATTGATCTGGGTATTAAAACATCATTTTGTCGAGAAATGTAAAAATGACCGAGTTTTATTACTTGGACGACCGTGCTTATGGTATATCTTTTTAGAGCTGATATCCGTTAACAATTACAACACATCAAAAATCATGAACAACAACACAACAAACACAATACGTTACACTAAAAACGATCCGTATCAGAATTCACCTTCATTCATCATTGCTAGTATTGAATTTTAATGACTACGAAGTTTTGGTCCGATGTTACTTATTTGGGATTGAAGTAGTATTTCACGAGGAGTGTACTTATTTCGTCTTCGGTTCTTTCTACCTCCTCAACGAAGATGACTTGTTCGGGCATATACGGTTTGTGATGAAGACTTGAATATCTAGTTGCTTTTGTGATTCTTTCTCTCTATACCCACAAAGTAACTATCAATGTAAGGTGTTATATTGTAGTACTCAGTGTCTCACGTAGTTGAGGAGATTTCAAGTGGTGATGTATTTTTTTATACTTTTGGGTGAGTATATGGTACTCAGATATTTGCCTCTGCACCGTTCTTCGTCACACGGATAATACAAGATTAAGTTACTAGTCGGGGATTCTGCTTCATTCTCATGTTCGTCTCATCGGGTTATCTTCATCGGTGGTCATCAGTATTAGCCTACAGAATAGATAAGGGGATTTAGATCAGGTTGATCAAGAGAGATTTTTAAAGAGAGTACCGACATCTTCTCACAGACTATTGCTTATACAATCACGGGTTATGAAGCTAAGTAAGCAGTTCCAGTTGGCATATGATGTACACATGTGTAGGATGATTCCCCAGTTAGTCATCATCCTGGAGAGAGAAATGTGTACATCCGGTACTTAGTTGATTTTTTATGTTACCGTTTTGATGTTACACTTTCGTCTATGCAGCGGGATAAATTTCTTTCACTCGGGACTTAGTTGACTTTGGTGAAACAATTTAAATGGGTACATCCGGGACTTAATTGACTTTGATGTTACCATTTAGACTACATAGAGGAACAAATTGCGTACACTCGGGACTTAATTGACTTTGGTGTAGCAATTCATATCTGCACTTTCCTGGAGGGAGAAAAGTGCATTTCCGGGTCTTAATTGATTTTGGTGCTACGGTTTTGACTTCTATAAAGGGGATAAAATGTGTACTTTGGGCTGAATTCAAACAAGACTGGAATGCTTCCTAAGTGAGACGATGTTGATGATATCATCCCTCCCTCAAGAACGGTGTATTAATTCTTATCAGTCTCAGGGGTGTCTGTTTGGGAGGGAGCTGAAGATTTCAGCAGTATGTTCGTCTACAAGCTGAAGAAATAAAGCTGGAGTATTCAAGCAGATCGTCAAAGATATTCTCAAGGAATACTGGACTTCATTCTAATCATTTTTCTTTATTTTGCTTGTAGGGAACATTGTAACCAATTCACGTGTGACGCCATCTTGGAGGGAGATTGTTAGCCTCACTTTTTAGTGAAGCTGGCGTCTTACACGTAAATTGGACTAGTCTTGGACACTGCGTGTCACGCAGGGGTCATTTATGTAAACTAGGAATAGTTTGCTTTTTCTTTTAGTATAAATACCCCTCATGGCTCTCCATGAGGGGTGGTAGATGTTCACTTGTATTTTTCTCTTTTCTTTTCTAATCTAACCTTTACTTTTTGTGTTCATCTCACCCTCTCTCTACTTTCTCTTACTAGAAAATAAACATGCTTCATCTATTGTTCTTTGATCAACCAAGACCCCCCGAAAAGGTGTTTTTCGATCATTGTCACGTTGCTTGGCCTTCTTTGCTCTTCTTGGCTTCTAAAAATCGAATTATGTGGTTAGGGTTCTGAAAATATGTTTAAGCACACCCTAAACTCGTGTTTAGGGTTTTGTATTTATAGTGTCTGGAAAATCATCGATACACCGTATTGGTTGAGGTCAATACGGCATATTGGGGGTTTCTTGGAGTAGGACCACGTTCAATATCTTCCAGAATATTCAAATACTTGATCTTGGATACGGAGTATAGAGTCTTCTGGATACGGCGTATAATGCTTCAAATCTTTGTAGTTTCTTGTGAAGTGCATGCATAGATACGCCGTATCTTCCTTGTTGGATACGGCGTATAGATTGTCAGAACAATATCTTGAGATTTCTTCGTTTAAGCTCGAAAATGCGTGCCTTTTAGCATAACTTCACCAATTACTCCATAATTACTGCAAATATCAATTATAAACAATTAAGTACCAATTCGTGCAATAATTATACAAAATGGGTAAGAAACATGTGATAAATGATGCTATAAAAGTGACGTTATTTGATGTCATCAAATATCCCCACTTGAATCCTACTTGTCCTCAAGTAGACTTTAGAAAACTTATGAAAATGTATCCCAACCGTAGTCAAGGATTTTTCCTTTAAGCAATTATTCGTTCAATTACTAGTACACAACCAAACACCTCATGAAATAAGAAATGAAAACACTCAAATCACTCAACTAATCTATGTGGTAACATCCAACTCATTCGCTCAATTGCTCGGTCATGACAAGTATTCTATCATAAGCTTGGCAAGGATGCACATCTCCACCACTAAAGCTAAGGAGTGACAAGTCTACAAAGGTAAATTGGGTTAAGGTTTAAAGGGTTGATCATTCTTTCTAGTCTCTATCGATACCAATAATTTAGAAAAGGGGATGAAACCACACATACACATCCATAACGATGGAATAGACATATGTGATTGCTCAATTCTTAACTCGAATAAGCTAAAGAATATGACTAGTAATCTTCACCAATAATCAGAAACCAACAAGGGCTACGAAATCATATGTACACATCCATAACGATGGAATAAACACACATGATTGCTCAATCCCTCATTCGAGTAAAACTAAAGGTTAGGATGAAAAATAATAAAGGGTATGGATCTTATAATCCTTTCACTAAAAGTAATACACCAACAAGGTAGACAAAATTACACATACACGTCCATAACAATGGAATAGATATATGCAATTGCTCGTATGCTCATTCGAGTAAGACCAAAGGTTATGGACTAGGAAAGGAAAAATAATTGTTGCTAAATAAAAAGAACAAAACAAATAGATTAAGTCCAAACAAATAAGGTACAGTGTTGCTAGTTACTTTCCCGACCATACCCATGAAAAAGACACATAATCATAGACATAAGTATCTTGATCATAGATCATCAAAAACAACCTTAGTTGGCGTTCCCGTAACGTGTCAACTCCCAATCGTCCATAATATACATACTTTACAACATTAGTGGTGATATCGACCACTTTATACAAGATGATACATTTTTGGTTTATTTCGACCAACATACAACAATACTCTACAAAATCATTTTTTTGATTTTTTTTACCCAAACAAACTACGAATTTCAGTGTAATTTCACCATCTTCACGATCATAATGAATCCGGATAATTTATCCATTTTTCTCCATACTTCGGATTGTAAAAATAATTGTGAAAGTAGTAAAACATACTGAAAGATTAAGACTAAAAATATACACTACTTTCACATTCCCAATTGCATTGTGCAATTTTCCCGACCTAACCGTAGATAGAAATATCACACACATACCCAATTGCATTGTGCAATTTCCCAACCTAACCGTAGATAGAATCATTTGCATTGCAACACGGGAAATTCAATACTTTACACAAAAGCAACTAACAACCGATTAACTACTTAATCAATAGGGTATGCTAAGGTGTAAAGGTGTAATGAAACAAATATTTGGTGTGAGAAAAGAATGGAATGGCTCAATAGGTTTTTCTAGGGGTATCTTACTCTAAAAATGAGAGTAAACAAAAGGGTTTATACAGGGGTTAACTAACCAGTATAGTTAGTTAATATCACAACATGTAAAGGTTTTTTGGTGTAATCCTAGAAATTTACTATTTTAGAAAATGTCACTCCATCTATTAAAAATAGTGTAGTACTTATTATTGTGGTATCGAGTAGATAAACCAAGCCAAGTTCTAAAGTTTATAACATCACTGACACACTCATATTTTTGTGAAATTAAGGTGAACATTTAAAAATGGATAAGGCTAAATTCTCACAATATCTAACAAGGGTTATGTGTGCGGGTTATGTAACTAATAATTTCACAAAAATATGCAAAAAAATAAAAAAATAAAAAATGTTGTGTCACACCCCATAAATTTCCAGGTCATAATCTTTGACTTTTTCGTGCAGTAGTTTGACTTTATTTAATTACGTGTTGATTTGACCGTTAACCGGGAGGTCCCCGACGTATATCTGAAAATCGTTACCGGACGCGTTTCGGCTCGCTATTCAATGTAGTCTTTCGGCAAATGCCGCATTTTTACCTTTTGAATGAATATTTAAATTTTCATAGTTTTCTTTTAAGTTGTCGCGTGTTTTCAGTTTTTGTGTATACCGTAATCGTTGTCTGCAAAATATCAAGTGTTTTCCAAAATATCTAAAACACCTTGGATACCACCTTGCATGATTCAGAATTCAAAATAACCAAAATGAACCCCCCCCCTCGGTCCTTTTTGTTGCGTCTGCCCCCTAGCCAACACCCTCCTATATTTTTAGCAAGTTGGTCTCCATAGTACCCATCAACTTTGGATTCTTTTGGTGAGAAGGTTCTAGGTTCAAACCAATGCATGAACCTAGTCTATTATATATTCTCCTTTATCCATTCATTTCACCATCTTATACTTTTACTCTCTAAAAACTTTCTCTCACTAAAAAATACATACAATCAAAAATCTCTATTCCTTCCCTTTTTCTTCTTGCGTCGCCGACCAAACAAGAACCCCATTTTTGGTGTTTGTTGCTCCTTTATTCAAAGATTGAAGACGGTTTTGATTGTGGGTTAATTCAAGGATTATTCGGGTACTTTTGTTGGTGATATTTGGGTTCTTTTGTTAGTGATATTCGGGGTTTCGAGTTTTTCAAGCATCTTTGTCAAGTTTGTGTTTTTTTATCTCATCCGTATCGATTGTAAGTAAATCTATGAACCCGTCATCTTCTTTTCTTTGTTTCATTCGTGCGTGGCATATGGGCATGGTCACCCAAATGTTTGTGTCGTTTTTATGAAAACTAATAAACTGGTTTTGTAAAATATTAAAAAGGTGAAAACTTTATATTTAAAAAGCATGTTTTTGATATACTAGTTAGGTTTGAATGATCTTAGATGTGTGACGATGGGATTAAGAGAATATTTTATGTGGTTTTGATGTTGGAAAGTAGTCGTGAATGGTGATAGGCTAGACTAGGCACTATGAGAAGTTGTGGTTTGGTTTTGGAAGCGTTTGCAGATTAATGAGTTGTTGTCCGAACTTTGCGTACATGTTTTAGGCAACTAAAAAGTGTTTTAAACAATAAAGGAAGCAACTTTAAGATAACTCGTTTCGATTAGATAGTATTTCATATAAAGAACGTCAATATAGGCCTTATAGCGAAGAAATTACGGCCAAATGAAGTTGGAAAGGTTTTCGGCAAAAGCTGTCATTTTGACTTTCTGTGCAGAATCAAAATCGGGTAATTTGACCCTTTTTGAGTCCGTTTTAGCTTTCGTGTAAAACACGAAAGTTGTCCGAAAACGATGCTTTACTAGCAATATCGCGAGGTTTTTAAGCTTAAAAGTGAAAGACGATAGAGATAATCTGAGTCAAAGTTAGATAGAGTTTTTCCAGAAAAAGTCAAAGGTATGGTGTTGATTGGAAGTTAAAAATGAGTTTTTAGGCGTTTTCGAGTCCGATTGAGCTTTGAAAACATTAGCGAAAGCTATAGTATCTTCATTTAATGGTTAGGACGCGTTAATAACTTTTTAAAAACTATTTTCGAAAACGTTTGGACTTTATAAATGAAGAAGGTCTTTAAATAAATACACTAATGGATTAAAAATAGGAGGATGGCGTTTAGGTCTTGCTTAGTGCGTTTCGTTGTAGGATTGGACTTAACAAACATTAGAGGACGGTATTAACGTCCGGGGATTTCCGAACCTTCCTAAGATTGTGACTTTCCAAAACTAGAAAGTTTTCGAAAATAGAAAGTTTTCATCGAAATGTTGTAAATAAACTAAAAATATATTTTCTTCGAAGAGTCACATTTTTATTGACGGAACTAAGACACAAAAACCTGGGGATTTTCATGAATTCTATAAATGAGATTTGTCGTTCATTACATATATATTCCATTCCTAAGGCGCGTCATTTGATTAGGTCGCCGTTAGGACTTCTTGATTTCCGTGCTTCATCCGTTGACTTTATGTTTGCTCACCACTGCTTAAGGTGAGTTCAGAGCCCCATATTTTTACTTTTTTACAATCACTTTATTACGTTGGGTTAAGAACATTGTTTGCTTTTAACATTGGACACAAGTACTTTGCATTATTCTTTTCTGTTTACGTGTTGCCTAAGTAGCGTACAAACCATTATTGCCTGAAATATCATGAACCGTTATATTCTTGACTGACCGTACTGGTTAAGTGAGTGTGAGTGTTATAAATAGATCTATTGGGGCTAATAACCCCCTTCCGGGTAAGTAGCGCTTACTTGAATCGGAGGTACCGATCAAACGAACGTATATCATGTCGGAAGTCGTTAGGTGGTATTTAGTTTAGGACACCTGTTAGGGCAAGCTTACATTTATAACACTGCATACTTATTGAGCCTCAGTGTCATGATCTTAGTGCAACGTAAATACTTTTGTAAAGTTGTATGTGTTACATCAGTTCACACGTTTTTGAATCTTGTGGTCCACGCTTACGTTTAAACTAAACCTATGAATTCACCAACTGTTGTTCACGTTTTAAGCAATATTTTCAAGTGCTTAATTTAAATATTTCCCTCAAGGTGCTTAGGAAGTCTACGTGCAATGTGTCTGCCCTGTTTCAAGATTTCTCTTATTTCATGCTCGTTGACTATTTATCAAACTTATATTTCGCTTTCGCAAACTTTAAATTTCTTTTGGATAATGTATGAAACTTATTATTTTGTCAATGTCACGAGTATGATTTTTTAAAATGTCCCTTTTAGTGGTCGTTCTTTATACTTTGCACTTGTGATATTCTTGATGTTCACGCCCCCGGATACTAGTTCGACAGGACCCGTTTTGGGGGTGTGACATTTTGATATTATTAGGCATATTGATGTAAAAATATGGACAAGCAAGCGTTCTAATTCTCCTCCCCTGCTTGAAATATACAACGATCTCGTTGTATACATATAACATTAAGGACATAAAATTAAAAGAATTAGAACGAGAAACTCCTTTAGGGTTTGCTCGGTATGATCCTTCATGTTGCGTTTATGAGCAAGAATGTGTGTTGATGCGGGTCTGAATACCAGCATGACTACAACACACAGAATTCCAGAATATATATACTCCACCAAATTCGTCATTTTCGTTCAGTAAGGTCCTGTATAAGATATAAGAAAAACCAATGCAATTCTATCTCGGGTATTTGACGGTTAAAATGCAAAAACTAAAACAAAAAACCTGTACAGGAAGCCGATACGTCATATCCCAAAACCAGGATACACCGTATTGACACCTGTATTAAAAATCCTAAGTACGGGTCAGTCGTTTAATATGATGTATTCATTTAATGAATATGCCGTATAGACTGAACTGACAATAAAGTTTTAAAAGTGCAGAAAAGTAAAGACTGGTTAACGTCCAGATAGTCAATACGCCGTATTGATAGTCTGGGAAGACATACTCGATAAAAATTAAAAATTACATTTTGGGTTGTCTCCCTGCAAGCACTTTTGTTTACAGAAAAGTCTATAAGTTAGACTTGTTTCTAGCTTGATCTCATCCTTATAAAACAGCTTGGGGTCGAACAGGACTCCAAATGGCACATATAAATTTTTAATAAGATTTATTAGCATCCCTTCGATAAGATAATTCCAGGTCACGATATTAATACCTAATTATTTGATAAAAGTTTTAGTTTTGAAATATTTATTGATTGTATCATGACTTGTTTTCAAAAGCTTATTTGACTCTTGTGCATAGGCACCAACATCGGTATTTATTACATTAGGTAATGGTTCGATAGATAAATCCCCTAAAGATTGTTTGATATCGATTTTATCATTACCATTTCCCATATCCAATTTTAAATCATCGACGTTAAATATCTTATAAGAAAATGAATCATTATCGTATATAACAATGTAATTCTCATCATCGGAATCGGACAATGATATTTCAATTTTCCAATTAACTTTATCGATATGCTGAGGACTTACTGTGGGTTCACATAAGAGCTCTAGTTCAGATGTTAACGCGTCATTATAGACTATAGCTGAGAATACCGTTTCAACAAATCTAAGGAAGTAAACGTCTTCATCATACCTGATCTTATCATATGCAGCAGTTTCTCAGATATACACCTTCTTTTTCTACGAGCTTTCTCAGTTTTAAGCCGAATATATTCCTCCATGGTAATGTTGGGGTCGTCCATTTCCTGTAATAAATTTGCTACGAAAAGAAAAGGTCAAATAGACTAATACGCCGTATCCAATGAACTGAATACGTTGCATCAATGTTCGGAGTCGAATACGCTGTATTGGTTTAGAAAAAATTATATACGTCGTATCCAAGAAATTGAATACACCGTATTCAGTATTCGACTCGAAATGCAGAAAACACACAAACACACAAATATGCAAAATATACAATGCAGAAAAAACACACAAATATGCTAATTAATCTAAACTAAATCTTGTTGGGACTTAAAAGACTTCAAGATGATTCTTAGAGTTACTACTGCTCAGGTATATAATGGAAATTATGCTAAGTAGTTAGTACTGGTAGTATAAAGTTACTACTGCTACTTACTACTGTTAGTATAAAGTTACTGCTGTTAGTTGAAGTTAAGATTGCTCAAAGTTGAAGACTGAAAAATATGTTAAGTAGTTAGTGCTGCCAGTAGTAAAGTTAAGACTGCTAGTACACAGTTACTACTGTGAGTATATATTAGTACTGCTAGTACTAATGTTACTACTGCTTATGTTTATTAGTACTACTGGTACAAAAGTTAATGCTGCTGGATTAGAACTGCTAGAAGACTTACTACTGTCAGAAGGATAAAGACGGAGTAAAGAGATAAGGATTGTTTGGAGAAAAAGAATACTTATGAAGATAAGTATTGAGTTATTTTTGTAAAAGATATGTATAATGTATTTGTTTAAAAGATAACGTTTACTTTTAGAAAAGATCATGATATCTTAGGAGAGTATTGTAAGCCTTGTAGGACTCCTTGATGTATAAAAGGAGGTCCTAGGGTATAGAATTTGGAGGTATCAAAACGAGTCTTTCTTTGTAGCTTCAAGGTTGTAAACCCTAGTACTAGGCAGAGTACTCGTATTATTCATAATAATAATATTGAAGCTTTTTGGTTATATTGTTCATTCATTCTACTACAATAACAATTTACTATTACTTTCATATTCTTCTAAGTACTAAAGAGTAGATTCCGCATACTCTTAGTATTAACAAAGTTTCTAGCATAGTTGTCCTGGATCTATTCAATACAACTAACCCTTTTACAAGGTTTGCAAGATCAATTTGGGATCAACACGCATGCAAGGTAGTATGAAGACTATTACACGACCCCTAGGAGTACACTAAGTGCATAAGAAATATATTAAGAGTGGATCAACCATATTAGGGGGTATAGTAAATGTTTAAATCTATTTCAAGTTTTTTAGAAACAAATCTTGCCAATAATATCAAAAACTAGCCAAAAATACACAAACCTTGCCGAAAATACCCAAATTTTGCCAAAATGTCAATCCGATTAATCGCCGTTTAATCCCGCCTTGACCGATTACAAGCTACAAGGTGGTCGACTACCCGTCTAAGGATTCACGATTTTTGCAACCTTGGTTTATATCATACACTCAAAGTTTCATTCTTAGTACCTTTGGATTTATCCAAGGATACTAAACCTTACATCAAGCTAAGGAGTTAAAGATCTATTCATTGGGATCAACAAGTAAAGATTTACAAAGAAAATGTGCAACATACAGATCCTTGGTGGAATTGCATAGATCCTTATTGTTTCATATATATATATATATATATATATATATATATATATATATATATATATATATATATATATATATTAGCTTCAAGGGAAGTTTGTGCTTATATGGTTTTGTCATTATCAACTAGGGGAAATTTATTGGGAATTATATTTGAGTTGATAAGACAAAACATATGAAAGATGAAGAACTTAAAAGGCAAAGGAGGAATTCTTCAAAAGATGGAAGATTTTGAAGATTCTAAAGATAAACTTAAATGATTAAAAGATTTGTTAATATCTTTATTTGTTCTTATACTTTATAAACCTAATATCTCTAGTATGTAAAGAGAATAAAGGTCCGTAATAGTTGTATCTGGTGTCCAAGATGTGAACATCAAAAAAGTGTGTGTATGTCTAGGCATAAGTCTTCTAATGTAGACGTCTAGTTGTTTGTGTTTTAGCCCCAAGGATCTTATGATTCCTTTTAAATTAGGTAACCGTTCTAATATTTGATCAAGGTAGAATTAGTGCTTGTAGTAGTCATGTATCATAGAAGATAATGATGAAACCTTGTTAGAGTAACATTGTTCTTGTGCTAATTCCGCTATGCATATGTTTATGTTCAATGTTATTTTATCCTAGATTAGATCTAAACAATCTGAGCTTATAACGATTCTTTTAATCTTCACAATTGGTATCAGAGCCATGTGGCTCGTGATCTAGGATCTACAAGGTTTATGGAGTCGATTCTATAAAGGTACAAGTGTCGAATTTTTTGTTTTCGGTTACTTAAGGATTTTGGTGAAGTTAAGGTTTTTGGCAACCCTAATTAGACAAAAACAGGAAGTTGTTTGTTCCTGTCATTGAAACCATGATTAATTTGGTTTAGCTCGTCACTTGGAAGCTGTGTGATTAAAGGTATTAGGGTTGACACAAACCCTAAAAGAAGGAGATTGACGATTTAAGGGGAAACAGCAGATGGTTTATTGAATGTGGTATAACAGGGTTTATTTACAAACCCCAATTCAAGCAGGTTACATAAATTATGTCCTTATTGATCAAAGCAACAATGATAACGATTAGGTTTTCCTTATAAATCCTAATTCAATAAAGACACAAGGTATTAATTTTGGACGAGTAATCTTACTGGCAGTCTATAAGAATGTCGACTGAAGTTACTTTTTGTTTGAGTAACTCTACTGGTGGAATGTTATGTTTTCGTCTATGGTTACTAATGAATGCGAGTAAGGTTTTGTGAGAAAAGTTGTTCATTGTACCGCCAGGACGCGTAACAAGATGTGTTATCAATTGGTTTTTATACAGCTAACAAGGTAACGACTAAATACTTATGTCACAAATTGTTAGTACTGTTTGGGATTCGAGTGTGTTTTCTTTATACTGCTTGCCTCGTCAGTTAATACTGCCAACGTTAGTGTTAGTACTGCTGCTTGAAAGTCTTAGTACTACCAGCTTATTTGTTACTACTGTTAGATTAGTGACACTTTAGTAACAGCTAATGACCAAAAAAAGTGTCACAAATGAAATAGGAGGAAGGAGAACTCGAAATTTTGTGACAGCTAAGCAAACAGACTATGACACTAAAACGTCACAGAAGGAGAATACGAATTAGTGATGTGAATTAGCGACAGCTTTGTAACAGATAAAAGTGACACTAAAGAATGGAAGAAGGAGAATGAAGATTTAGTGATAGATTTGTGATAGTTTTTGTGACAAAAAAGTGTTGCAAATGTAAATACTTAGTACTACTTATTTAAAAAAGTTGTACTGCTCCTTTATTTTTAATATGTTCGAGCAATAATTGTACTGCTCCTTTAAATAGTTTAGTACTATCAATGATTGAATGTTAATGGCTGCTCTAGAATATATTACAAACTGTTAGCACAAACCGATATTAGACGAACGAGTTTTTGATTATCGGTTTTTGGTTTATCGGACACCAAACCAGGAAGAAAGTTTTTTTTTGATTTGTTATATATTCTTAACAATTTATAGCACCAGTATTTATTGGAAGAATTGATTACGAAGATGGTTATTTATCACCTATTTGAAGTTGAAGTGGAATTATTTAGGTTCGTGTTCTTATCATATCTTAAAGTGGGTGTTACACTTTGAAGAAACGTTGTTCGTTGTGTTAAAACGTTGTGATGAAAGACTTTACAATTCTAGGTAAAGGTAAGTGGATCTACAAACTTATGATGCACAATACACACATTTGCTATCACTATAAAGAGTTACGTTGTTGTGCTTAGTGTCTCATAGAAGATGAGGATTTTGTCAAGAGGTTACGATCTACTTATACTTTGGTCTTGGTATGAGTTTGACGTCACGTGGATAGTACAAGATATAAGACACAAGTTTGGGTTATTCTACTTCAGCATCAAGTTGGTAATACTTAGTTTTCTTCATCATTGATCATTACATAGAGCTTATCAGAATGTAGAAAGGTTTCAAGAAATGGTTAACATATGGGTTTCAGGGGAAGCTTATTGTTAAAATGTTTAACCATTTACATGCACCACATAAGGTGAAGGTTTTTACTACTGCTAGTTATTATTACTACTGCTAGTTTAAGTTTCTACTACTCAAGTTCATTTATCTTAAAGGCGTGTCATGGAGGGTAATTTGAGTTGTTGGAAGGCTGGATTAGAAGTGTGATAGTGGTTTGTGGTTGTCGAAATCAAAGTTGCATACTTTAGTCCTCTATTTGATTATGACAAAAAGGGGAAGAAGATTTACAAAGAAAATGTGCAACTTACAGATCCTTGGTGGAATTGCATAGATCCTTATTCTTTGATATATATATATATATATTAGCTTCAAGGGAAGTTTGTGCTTATATGATTTTGTCATTATCAACTAGGGGAAGATTGTTAGGAATTATATTTGAGTTGATAAGACAAAACATATGAAAGATGAAGGACTTAAAAGGCAAAGGAGGAATTCTTCAAAAGATGGAAGATTTTGAAGATTCTGAAGATAAACTTAAATGTTTAAAAGATTTGTTAATATCTTTATTTGTTCTTATCCTTTGTAAACCTAATATCTCTAGTATATAAAGAGATATAGGTCGTATAGTTTTCTGGGTGTCAAGATGTGAACATCAGAAAAGTGTGTGTGTGTCTAGGTGTAAGTCTTCTAATGTAGACGTCTAGTTGTTTGTGTTTTAGCCCCAAGGATCTTATGATTCCTGTTAGATTAGGTAACCGTTCTACCATTTATCAAGGTAGAATTGGGGCTTGTAGTAGTCATGTATCAGGGAAGATAATGATGAAACCTTGTTAGAGTAACATTGTTCTTGTGCTAATTCTGCTATGCATATGTTTATGTTCAATGTTATTTTATCCTAGATTAGATCTAAACAATCTGAGCTTATAACGATTCTTTAGATTTTCACAATCATTGATGTACTTAACAGCTTCTAGGCCTGATATAATGTTTGCTGTTTGTACTTGTGCAAGGTTCCAAGTTACTCCTAAAGTCTCACATCTTCATGCATGTAGAGGATCTTTAGATACTTGAAAGGTTAACCTAAATTGGGCCATTGGTATCCTAGGGATTCACCATTTGACTTGGAAGCTTTTTCAGATAGTGATTATGCTGGAGCTAGTCATGACAGGAAATCCACAACAGGAGGTTGTCAATTTCTTGGCAAACGGTTGATTTCGTGGCAATGTAAAAAGCAAACAGTGGTTTCCAACTCAAACAGCCCTGAATCAGAGTATAGTTGCTCGCTGCTAATTGTTTGTGGACATGTTTCTGGTTCAAAATTAAATGCTTGATTATGGGTTCAACTTTATGAACACCAAGATTTACATTGATAATGAAAGTACAATCTGTATTGCGAAAAAACTAGTGTTTCACTCTAAAACCAAGCACATAGAGATTAGGCACCATTTCATCAGAGATTCTTATGAGAAAAAGTTGATTTAAGTGATCAAGATTCACACAGGCAATAATGTTGCAGATCTTCTCACAAAGGCTTTTAATGTTAGCAGGTTTAACTTTCTGATTGCTAGCATTAGATTACTTAATCTTTGAAGTATTGTTTGAGGGGAGGTTAATTAAGATTGGATGAAAGGGAATGTATTATTAAGTAGAAGTGGGTGAAGGGTCAGGAAATCTTACTGACCCCAACACACATCCACAACTGTATCACTATCTAATCTTGAACTAATCACTGTTCTATTACAATCTTAACTCAAAAAGACTCAAAAACCTAGGAAAGCCAAAAGGACTACTGAGATATCATAGTCTAGTAGACATATTCCCTTTGTAACAGATGAGACTGTCATTAAGGAGTGGGAAGACAAAATGGAAAGGGCTGCCACTACTACTTCTAGCTTAGAAGCAAAGCAAGACAGTGGTAACATAAATAGGACCTAATCTATGGCAACACTTAATGAGTCTTTTCCTCAAGGAACTAATTCAGGTAGTGGTCCCAGGTGCCAAGATACCATATTAGGGGTGCAGAAGCTCAAATTATGTTTGAGGCTGCATCTAAACAGTCCAATGATCCACCTCTCTTAAGATTTAACACACTTGGAAGCGGGAAGGACAACATGAAACTAAAGGAATTGATGGAATTTTATACCAAACTGTCTGAAAGGGCTCTTGAGTTGTGTGATATAAAAACAGATAGAGTGAATTAGTGAGAAACGAAATGAGAGATTATAAAGACTGAAAAAATAGAAAGAGAAGTTGATGCGATGTAAAAACATATAGAGTAAATTGGTGAGAAAAAGAAAGAGAGATATAAGAGAGATTAAAAACAGAAAGAGAGCTTGTGAGAATCAAAATTGATGATGGAAATGCTTTTTGGAAAGAAATTAGGGTTAATACTGGTGTCTTAAAGTTAATGCTGCTCAGCTTAAACTTAATGTTGCTAAGCTTAAGTTACTGCTATTAGGCTTAATTTACTACTACCCATATTAGTTTATGTTGCTAGGCATACACTTACTGATGTTAGGCATAAGTTAATGCTGCTAGGCATAACTTGCTACTGCTGGGTTAGTTAATAATGTTAGGCTTTAACTTAATGTGCCAGTTCAAGTTAATGTTGTTGAGGAGGTGATTTCATAAACACTTCGATTAAGACTTATTCATTCGATTTACACTTTGTTATCCTCTCTAATCATAAACCCTAACTTAATTTGTATCTTAAAATTCAAAACCCAACCAATGTCGACCCTAAAGTTTTGCATGAAATCACAATTTGGTTGCGTTTTTGGAGAAACCCAAAGAAAGTAATAGGTTTGAGGAAATTATTGATTTTCTGAATACAAGTTCTGTCCAATATGCGTTAACGGTTAATCCCACCATTTATACTACATGTATTGAACAGTTTTGGACATCTGCTAAAGCTAAGACATTTGGGGGAGTGTCGATAACAAGCCCTAGTAGAAAAAAAGAGGTAATCATCACTGAGACGAGTATAAGGATGATCTTAAGTGGATTAAAGCTGAAGGAACAGATTGCTACCATGTTTTGCAGAATTGAAAGAATAGGTAAGAAATCTTACTCAAAAGCTTACATTCTATAAAGCTTATTTCTCATCCCAATGGAAATTTCTCATCCATACCATACTGCAATGCCTTATTGCTAAACTACACCTTGAGATGCATTTATAGCACTAAGGCATCACTAACATATGTCTTGCCACAAACAAAAAATTTCAACTTTTCATGTATAAATATTGACAATATGGTAAAATAACATGGAGGGTGGGGTAAAATTTTCTTATGTATCCAAGGTGTGTGCAAGTCTTCCTGACAAATAAACAAGTTGAGGGAATGTCCAGACATAAAGGAATTTATGTTATACCTTCCCACACCAAGAAGGTGTTTGCTAACATGAAGAGACCAGGAAAGGGTTTTTCTGGAAAGGTCACACCTCTATTTGAAACAATGATGGTTCAAGCTACTGAAGACATGGGTGAAGATTTAGCTGCTCCTACTGATTCTCATTCTACACCCATTCATACTCAACCATCTTCATCTAAACCTCAAAAGAAAAAGTCAAGAAGGAAACAGAGGAAGGACAGTGGTCCTACAGAGCCTATCCCTGATGAGGCTATCAATGAGGAGCATGTAGCTACCCCTTCCTGTGATCCACCTCAAAGTGGTAAGGATAGAATGCAACTTACTGAATTGATGGATCTTTGTACCCAATTACAATCAAGAGTTCTTGCTCTAGAGACTACAAAATCTAATCAAGCTTTGGAGATTGAGAGCTTGAAAAGAAGAGTAAAGAGTTTAGAAAAGAGAAGGAAGTCAAGAACACCAGGGTTCAAGAGATTAAGGAAGGTTGGTTCAGCTAGCAGGGTAGAATCCTCTAATGATGTTAGTTTGGGTGCTCAGGAGGATGCATCCAAACAGGGGAGGAAAATTGATGATCTTGATGCTGATGCAGAAGTGACTTTGGTGGATGAGACTCAAGAGTTAATGATGAAAACCTGATGTTTGATACAGGTGTGTTAAGACAGAAAAGAAGTTGCTGAAAAGAAGTTAGTGTTGCTGATCTAGTTACAATGCTGGTGAAGTTGTTACTCCAAGCTAATATTTGAATTACTACTGCCAATGCTCCAACAACAACTATTGATGAGTTGACTCTGGCTCAGACTCTAATAGAAATTAAAGCACCTAAACCCAAAGCTGTTACATCTGCTTCCTACAGACAACTACAACTATAAGACCTAATGCTAAGGGGTTTTGTAGTTTAAGAGCCAAGTAAATTTAAAAACATCATCATCACCTTTTACAAGCATCACAACATCCACGATCTAACGACCCACGTCAAGGCATAAACAGGAATGAGCCAAAAAACCTTTGAATGAAGAAAGATCAAATTGCAATAGAGAAGAAGAAGCTAGAAATCTTGAAGTAACTCAAGCTGAATTGGAAGAAGCAGAGAGAAATAAGAAGACTAAAGAAGAAAAATCCAACATAGCTTTACTTGAATCATGGAGCAAACACACAAGCTATGAAGGACATGCCAGACTTTCAATTTGCACAACAAATGCAAACGTAAGAACACAGAACATTGAGTCTTAAGAAAAGTCAAAATTGATGTATAAACTCTTGGAGAAGAGATGAAACACTTTAGCCGC
This sequence comes from Tanacetum coccineum, assembly GCA_026074375.1. Classification (NCBI taxonomy): domain Eukaryota; kingdom Viridiplantae; phylum Streptophyta; class Magnoliopsida; order Asterales; family Asteraceae; genus Tanacetum; species Tanacetum coccineum. The sequence goes on from BQNB010070925.1 coordinate 24,613, forward strand.
ATTAAGACTCAAGAGAAAAGGAGCAATCCACCAAACTAAGGCACAAAATAGCAATACCTATGTTTATCTATTTGAAGAACATAGCTGGATACAAACACAATCAGCTGAAGAGCAAAAGTTATGATGAGATCCAAGAGATGTTTGATAAAGAGATGAAAAAGGTAAATACTTTTGTAGACATGAATATAAAGTTGGTGAAAAGCAGTGAGACAAGAACAGAAGGAAGTTCTAAAAGAGCAGGGGATGAGCTTGAATCTGATAACTTAAAGAAGCAAAAGATAAATGAGCATGTAGAAGCTAAAAAGATGATGATCAAGAGGAGGCAGAGATGAAAAAGCATATTGAGATAGTTAAAGATGATGAGGTAGCAATTGATGCTATACCTCTAGCCACCAAACCTCTAGTGATTGTTAAATTACAAGAATGTCCAAAGAAGGAGATTTTAACTTTCAATTTAAAGAGCTGATAGAAGTATAAAAAGCTACTTTATCAATGATCAAGAATTCTCTAGAATATTGATAGAGAAGACTTGGAGACCCTTTGGAAGTTGGTTAAAGCTAAACATGGGAATACAAGGCCAGAGGATGAATATGAAAGAGTGTTATAGGGTGATATGAAGGTAATGTTTAAACCTGACATAAAAAGTAAAGTATGGAGAAATCTACCGGATACAAAGTGACTATTTGGAAGTTTATTTTGGATACATGTGGAGTGCACTTTGTAAGGTTTAAAAATCTACATATCTTTATGTTGGTTGAGAAAAGATATCCCCTTACACCAATAACAATCTCAAACATGCTAAACAAAAAGCTTTGTGGAGTCTGATAGAACTCCTTAGATCATTTAAGCTCAGTTTGTTTAGAACTATATCTAGGATTAACAATAACAATGATAACAATATGCACAACGGAATTAAATAAAGAACATCAATGTTATTTGAACAAGGTTTTATTACCATACGTTTCCACCAAGCCTCAAATCTATATGATCAGTATAGATCGTGTTACCACCTGTAACAGGGATTAAGGAAACCTTAATTACCTTGAGGCTACACCACACAAACTAGACGTCTACATTGATCCAGTGTACACACACACGTTTTTCTGGATACTAAAACTATGTGTCTATGATCTCTTTATATAGAGAGATCATGACTTACAAAGGAAGTTAACATAAAGATATAAACAAGTAAATCTTTTAAACATTAAGAAATATCTTCTGTTATCTTTATCTTCTTAAGGAGATCTTCCAAATCTTCCTCTTTTGATATCTTTTGACCAAATCTTCCATAATTCTCCACCAGCTTGTAGAATTCTTTAATGACGATTTTGATCCATTTGTTTCATTACTTGTTTCTTTTGTCTCATCAAATCTATAATTCCCAACAAGCTTCAAACTGATCATTAGAATGAGATATGCTATCAACTACTCAAGCTCATGACAAAGCATGAAAAGAGTCAATGAAGTGTTTGAATACATCCTCCTGATAGTGATGAAGACTTTTAATGAAGAAACTTGAAGATTCAAAAGATAAACATCAAGTTTAGGGGAGGATTGTTGGGATTAAAAGACTTCAAGATGATTCTTAGAGTTACTACTGCTCATGTATATATTAGTGATGCCAAGCATAACTTAGTGTTGCTGGTAATACTAATGAAAATTATGCTAAGTAGTTAGTACTGGTAGTGTAAAAGTTACTACTGTCAGTATATATTAGTACTGTTAGCATAAAGTTACTGCTGCTAATAGAAGTTAAGATTGCTCAGAGATGAAGACTAAAAATATACTAAGTAGTTACTACTACTAGTACAAAAGTTAGTACTGCTAGTGTATGTTAATACTGCTAGAGTAAACTTCTAAGTGGTTTATACTGATTGTGCTCAGTTATAACTGCTGAGTGATTACTACTGCTGGAAGGATTATGTTGACAGAGATGAGATTAAAGATTGATTGGAGAACAAGAATACTTACGAAGATAAGTATTAGTTATTTGTAAAGAAGATATGTATAACTTATTTGTTTAGGAGATTACGTTTGTTTATAGAAAAGATCATGATAAGTTAGGAAAGTATTGTAAGCCTTGTAGGACTCCTTGGTGTATAAAAGGAGGTCCTAGGGCATAATGTTAGGTGTACATCTTTGATATTCGTAGCTTCAAGGTTATTTTGTAACCCTATCACTATTCAGAGTGATCGTTTCATATTGAGGCTGAAAGTTTAGTAAAAGTTTGTTTACTGTTTTATTGTTCTTCTTAGTATTGCAAACTAGTTTCCGCATAGTTTGTGATATTCTCAATCTTAGTTTCTACTATAGTTGTTTTGGATCTATCCAACACAACTAAGCTTTAACAAGCTAAGTAAGATCTGTTCTAAAGGGATCAACACATATCTACAACGATACAGACAAAAACTGGTTTTCTAAGACCTAACGTGCACATCCATCACAAGAAGCAACACCACTAAGATCTACATTCTAGGTTTCATACAATCATAAATAAACACAATAGGTGGTTTAGCCAATCATGTTAAAGATAAAGCAAGAACAATAAATCAAACAACACATAGACATATTGAATGATTAAGTAAACCTTACTTGATTAAAACATGAATTGGAAGAGGTACAATAGGGTTTTAGGCCCTAAAATCGCCTCCTACAACTGCTAAATGAACTAGGGTTCGTACCCTCTCCCATTCTAAAGTTACACACTCAAAACCCTAAATTTGGGTTTGTATATATAGGAAAAACGCTATGACGGCGTTGCGTTTTAATCATGACGTCGTTATGAAAGAGAATATTCTAGATAATGGGTTGGGTCGTATGCTCTGACGCCGTCGTGGAATCATGTGATGTCGTCTTGGTCTTCGTGGTGACAGCGTCACGTTGTATTTGTGACGCCGTCTCCAACCACTGTAGAGAAATTTTTGATCAATGTTGGTGTAGGTCCGTAGTCATGTCCTTTTCTTCTCCAAATGAGCCCAAGTCACGTGTAATTCTTCCAAATGCCTTTCAAATGAGAAATACCTGAAAAGGAATGATTAAGTACCTATTTTGGGCATAAATGCACGATTTAGGGGGTTAAACAACCCTGAAAAAGTGTATAAAATGACACCTCATCAGAGCACAATGATATGAACACAAGAGATAAGAGAAATTGTGATATGTACATCTTCTACAAAAAGAGGCTCAAAGAAGTCAACCAACAAAGAAAAAAGGTAAAGAGGTACGTTGCGAGGAGAGGGTTATTGGAATAGGAGACGTGGATTGGCAACACTAAAAGTGATTATGTTGCAGGTGAGGTATTATACATATATTGAAAAGAAAGAATGTGTTATATTTAATTTTTTTTATCAAAAAACAAGTCTGGTGCATAGCACGGGTCTCAATGCATTGTACTACCAAATATCAAGTCTTAAGTCTATTAATTTTTTTTGTCTAACTTTCTAACACTAAAAATCAAGCCTAAACTATAATATTAATATGTGCTTTTAGGAAGAAATATTGGTTGTCTAAAACACTTGAGTTTAAGACATAAGCAAAAGTTCAATTTTTTTATCAAAAAAAGCACAAGTTTAATTTTTTATCAAAAACAAAGACCGGTGCATCGCATGGGTCCGAATGCCTCGTATATATATAAAAATTGAGTCTCAATAATTAATGTTAAGTGTTAATGATTAATGCATTCATATAAAGTCTTGAGCTTTTTTTTGTAACCATGATTTCCAACACATTGGCCGAATAATCCATGGGGTTAGACTCAACTTTCTCTTTCCTCTCACTTCAACTTCACTCAAACTCACCATTTAACCGTAGTGGTAAATATTAACTCACCATTCATTAAAATACACAATTTATATAAAATATACCCTACTAAATACCCACACACACTCACAAACCAAATTAAAAACATTAAAAATTATAACTCACCATTGGTGAGTCAATCACCATTCACTTTGCAACTCACGCGTGAGTTTTATAACCAGAGTGGCAAACTCACTCGTGAGTTTAGTGAGCCTCCACTCCGTCCATCCTTAAAGAATTAAAGAATGTATACAACGATCTTTAAAGAATTAAAGAATGCAAGATTGAGTCCCAATAATTAATGTTAAGTGGTAATGATTAATGTTATTCATATAAAGTCATGAGCTTCAAGCTTTAAATGAGGAGTCATCCTTAAAGAATTAAAGAATGTATACAACCATTCTTAAAGAATTAAAGAATGCATTTTTGATGGTGAAATAACAAAGTTGGTACGCTACACGTAATGTAGGAACAATGCCAACGATAAAGGAAAAATAACGCACTTTTGTAACGGTGAGTGTTTGTACATCCGATTTGAACATATAAATTAAATGATTTTGCTAAGATTAACAAAATGTGGCATATTAAAAACATCACCTATAATAATGAATACAAAGGAAAAAATACATAATTTTGGCTCGAAGCCATTTGTTTATAATAACAAGTAAAAAAGGTTGAGTCTTAGACATCAGCAAAAGTTTAATAGTTTATCGAAAAATAAAAATAGTACATCGCATGGGTTAGAATGACTCGTATATAACCAAAGATCACTTATTTAAGCTTATTTCGATATGAGTAGTGATCGGAAGACCTAATATTAAGCTAATTTTATGACTAAAGTTGCATGTCAGTAATGCACTAATAGTAACAATAGGGTCTGCTACTTCACAATCCAATGAGCTAAGTCCACAAATTTTAGTGACAAAATTAGTCAAGTTCTAGGTCCCTCGGTCATTTTCCTTTCGATATTAAAGAATCTCCTATTGAAATGTGATCGGCAAAATAAAAAAAATGTAACTACTGATAAATATAACGTAAAATTTGAATACTTTTCATCTTAAAAGTTAAATCCTAATCTCTCGGTAGTTTTTGTTGCTTCCTCTCCCCTTTTAAAGATGCAAACAACGTTATTTGCTTAGGAGCTACGAGTTTTAAAAAAATAGACCCAGATGATGAGATAAAGTTATTGAACCGTGTCGCCCCTCGTGTATCGAAAATAGACCCTTTCCGTTCGTTAGCATATCTTACTTCGTTAAAGTCCCTCATTACAACGGATAGAGAGTTGTGAGATAAAACCAATCTTGAAAACTCTGACCAAAGTTTTTTCTTTTTCTTTTGATCTTGTGGGGCGTAGACAACTATAATCAAGCATAGAATGCTAATGTTTTTCCATCTCCCCTGTAAATCAAGAAAACCTTCTCCGTCTAACGAGTTTTGTAACAATTCACATTTTCACATCTTTTTACGTCAATAAATATTCAACTATTTATTTTAAACTAATGTGCGGTCGTTGTAGGAATTATACACGAGAAGTTTTACAACTTCCTAGGTAGTGCACCTAATCGTTATAGTGTAGTAAAGGCAAGACTCGGGGTTGTTTATCGTTCACTTGAGGAATAGGTTGGAAACGCTTAATCATGGTCTAACATAATTCTAAGGGTTGAGAGAAGATTATTTTCACTAGTACAAAAAGTGCATTTTGTCACACATGGGCAAAATGGAACGGCCACACATTCACATATTTATGTGGCTAAAGGTACCAAAATAGACAACATTTACTAATTAGCCACACATGAAAATTTTGATTGTGTGACCATTAGAACTGTATTGCCAAACATTCAAACATTATGTGGCTAAAGGTAACTGGTAATATAATTTAGCCACATATGAATTTGGAACGCGTGACAAATACAAGTAAGCTTGAAGCATTAGTCACGATATACATATAAATAGTGACAAATATATGTCATACACTTGAACAATGTGACCCAATTGGCATATATGGTCACATGAAGTAATTTTTCTAGTGTCTAAATCATACAGTCATGTTTTGTCACAATGATTTAAGGGTGAATGCTATCATTTTGCTATTATTTAGCCACTTATGTATTGAAAAACGCGTGAAATATGAAAAAGAGGTTGAAAGCATTAGTTTTTACATCCGACTTATAACTTATTAATTAGTGACAAAGATATATGTCACACACTTGAAACACAAGTGGACCAAAATGCCATATATGGTAAACTAATCGTTTTTGTCACACTTTATTTAAGTGTTAGCCAAAAATCCAGTACATATGGTCACGTAACTTAATATGTGTGTTTAAAGTTTAGTTTGTGTTAGCTTGCCAAAAGCTAATGTGTATAGTAATTTAACTTCTAGCACGATATGTGTAATTATATGCTTTACAATAGTCTCAACATATCACAATGTGTTGAAGTAATTTTTTATGTGTCTAAATCATACAGTCAAGTTTTGTCACACATTATTTAAGGGTGACTGCTATCTTTTGCTAATTATTTGGCCACATATGAATTTGAGACGAGTGACAAATGAAAAGTAAGGTTGAATCATTAGTCACGATATACATATCAATAGTGAAAAATATATGTCACACACTTAAACACTGTGACCAAATGCCATATATGGTCACACTAAACATTTTGTCACACATTATTTAAGTCTATCCAAAATCCAGTACATATGGTCACGTAACTTAATATGTGTGTTTACAGTTTACTTTGTGTTAGCTTTCCAAAAGCTAATGTGTATAGTCACATTTACTTCTAGTACGATCATGTGACTATATGCCTTTACAATAGCCACAACATATTACAAATGTGTGACTAAATTATGTTTATGGCCACATTTAAGGTGATCATATGTGACTAATATATTTATAACAGTCACATCGTGAAGTATTCATGTGGCTATTATTTAGAACAGAATGTGAAATCGGTCATCATTAAATTTCATGCTTTGTGTGACTAAATATTATAAAAGGCCACACAAACATTCATGTGACCATTGAATGATCACACTTATTAACACTTTTGGTCACGTATTACAAAAGGCCACACAAACATAGAATTCATGTGGCTATTGGATAATCTATAGTCATACAAAATACACATTTTTCACTTTAAACAGTATATGGTCACACTTATTAATATTTTTGGTCACTTTATGCTTAATTGTATGTGATTAAATACTCAAAAAATATGCTTTGTATGACTAAATATTACAAAAGGCCACACAAACATAAAATCCCTATAGTCATTGGATGAACAATAGTCACACAAAATACACTTTTACTTCACTTTAAACACCATATGGTCACACTTATTAACACTTTTTGGCCACTTTATGCCTAATTATATGTGACTAAATACCTAAAACAAACATGATTTGTGTGACTAAATATTACAAAAGGCCACACAAACATAAACTTAATGTGGCTATTGGATGATCAATAGTCATACAAACTACATATTTCTTCCCTTTAAATAGCATATGGCTATTATTTAGAGCAAAATGTGAAATCGGATGTGACAATATATTCATAACAAGAAAATAAAAAGGATTTTACACCCCAGCGAGAATCAAACCCGCGACCTCCCTTACAGAAGTCAATCGGGTTACCATCTTGCTAGAGTAACCTATTCGTTAATGTAATGCATTTTCTTTGTGATATAGATGTTTAAGCTTCATTGTTTTTGGCTAGTAGCTTAAAGAGTGCTTATAGAAACTGCTTATTAAACCGTGGCTTTTTCTCCCTCTGCTTATTTCTAACTTGTTTCACTTTTAATAAGGTTTTAATAAGTACTTTAGCCTGCAAATGTAATGTACAAGTGCAATATACAAATACAATGTGCATATGCAAGCTGCAAATGCAATGTACAAGCTGCAATAACACACAACCCAGACAATAAACAGTTTTAAAGCCGATAATAAGCAGAATTAAGCAGTTTATTAGCAACTTCATGACTCATCCGGGGCATCGCCCGGGTTTGAAAGCCTCGTATAAAAACATATAAACCAAACAGGAAGTAAAAAATTAATAGATAAAATAAAATCCTTCACAAGAGTATTTGCAGCAAAACAAAAGCTTAAAAAGGTTTTGCACAGTACAAACATAAATCCATAAACAAGTATAAAAAATCAAATATCTATATGCTTTAAAAGCACGGGTGAAATATGATAAAGGTAGAGTGTGACAACTTGAGCATAAAATGGTTCACTTGGATTTTCGTATAACAACACCTCCACAATCGGTTTGATAGTAGTCATCTCGTGATTCATTACCCAAGTCACGTCGATTTACACATGGCAATATGTTATCATTGCGCTGGTGAATGACGGTACTAAATTCCTTATCGACTTCATCATACGTCTCTTTGTAATTCTTGGGAGGTGTCTTAAAGACAATAGACAATTTTTTATCTATCTGGTCTTTCACATAAAACACTTGTCGTACTTGTGAGGCTAATATGAACGGATCAACCTTGTGGCCTAAATTATTAGGTCAACCAATGT
>BQNB010070926.1:0-32947 GCA_026074375.1 Tanacetum coccineum
AACACCGAGAAACTTATGGAAGTCTTCATCAGTGGATTACCCAGAAGTATTGAAGGAAATGTTACTGCCTCAAAGCCTCATACTTTGGAGGAAGCCACCAACATAGCCCAGAGGTTAATGGATCAGATAATAAGTCATGATTTTGTACAAGAAACCAATGATCACAAACGAAAGCTTGAGGATAAGGGAAACATCATCAACAACAACTATCAAAATAACCACAACAATCACAACCATAACAATGATTACCACCACCAACAGAATAGAAGACAAGAAGCCTTCAGAACTTATACTGCTACCAACGGATATACTGGAAATCGTCCCTTGTGTGAAAGATGCACCCTACATCACATAGGTCCGCGCACTATCAAGTGTCAAACTTGCAACAAGATAGGTCATTTAACCAAGAACTGCAGAAACAAAAAGACCAACCACTAGAAACAATCTACAAACAATATCCGTAACTTGTAATGCCTGTGGTAAGAAAGGGCATTATGCAAATCAGTGCTCAAAAGCAAACAACAGGTCCACAAGAAAGCATACTTAGAGACAAGCTTGCTTTTGTTTACTTTAGGATTTCTACCCTAGAAACAACTCTCGAGGATATTCAAATTTCATTAGAATCTTCTTCAATCTGAAAACCCCAATCATCAAGCTACGATCCTTGTCGTTTATTGCTTTTATCTAGAATCCTATCTCGAGATACGTTGCATAAGTTACAACTCTTTTAGAGTTTCATATGTAAAATTATCTATGAAATAATAATGTGATGATTCCGTTACATCTTGTTATCTGATGATATCAAAACTCGACATTATTTTCAAATTCCATCGATTATATTATGTTTAACTCTGAATACCCTCCTCATACCTTTGAAACATAAATTATTATCCTAGACTATACGGGCGTCAGTACAATTAATATCTCAGTATTTTTCTTACCTTTCATGATCATATCATTTTCTACACATTACCTTTTCGATATCATGTTTTTATGCTTAGATAAGACGATTTATGATCATCTTATTAAAATGAATTAGGACACTTCTTCATTTGAATAAGGAAATTATAAATAAGTAGGCTTAAGTATATAGCATACGTACAAACAAATTTCTTTCAATCCGTTTGTACAAATAAATCCTTAAACATTATCATTATTACCTTCATCATCTATTCATTTTCTCTCTTACCATCCAATTTTCTTACAACCCTTGTACCTAGAAACACTAAGCCTCCTATTAAATCACTAATTCCATGATCTCCGTATTCTAAAATTTTCTATTATATCCTGCAACGTAATAACAAGGAAACACACAAGAATCTATACAATGTCAAATGATTTCAATACCACTATGTATGGAAATTTTGACAAAGACTTGTGATAGCATTCTTATTCGATGTTGATTTTTAAAGGTTAATGGATAACGATTCTTTACCATCAGAAAGGCGCAACGGAAGTGTGGTAGGCCTATAACCCATATGTCCTATAAATCAAAGTATTCCATCAACCCAGGTTCTGACAAGATATATCTGGATCTGGAGAAATTTTATTGACTGTCATCAAGATATGTGGTCTTGGAAATAAGTAGACATGTGAAAGGAGGCAATTATAATTATGGTGCGCAATATAATTATAAATGCATCACACATGTGGACTTGTGACCTTGATTAGCCTAACATAAAGATCAAGTTCATGCCCAGTACCTACATCTATTCTCAAACAATAGCACTACAACTTTAAACTAAATCTCAGGACGAGATTTCTGTAAGGGGTGGAGACTATAACAACCTAAGAATTTTCATCAAATACAAAACCTATTTTTCTATTATCACAATTGTACGGGGAAAATTTTTGCTTTATTACATTACTTGCATTGTCAATATCTCAGTATGCAATATAACTTGCATAACTAAAGTAGAAGAGCTCACGTAACCTATTTATGGAAATCTTGTCTTCATATATGTCAAGCAAACATCATAACATGTCAAGTCAATATCATCATATCCTTTTTTCCATGTACATTATTCCTATAATGTGCCATTCGCAACGTTATATCAAAACGGGCTTTAAACCGTTATCATATGCCTCTAAACCCTAATTCTATGACAGATTAACATCTAAAACGAATGCACAAGCTAATAAAGCATATGTACAAGTAATATAACATCTCATTTGAAATATAAAATCTCTTCAAGTCAATAGTACAAGTCCTTTATAAGCTCATTGTACAAGTAATTAAGTTGATGATCTCTAAAATTGCCATTTTACCTTCGTTTTCATTTTAATTTTCTTCAAACATCACTTGTGTACAGCTTTTTACACTCTCAAATATAATTTGTGTAAACCACTAATTATATCTATTCATAAGCTTTCATAAACTTTTTACACCTCAAAACCCTAATTCAAAACCCTAAAACCCTAAAACCGAGTAGTTTCTAAACCATGACTAGTTTCTGTTTTGTTATCACAATTGTAAACACAATCCAACACTCAATAAGCTGTAATAAACTTAATTTTCAACTTAACATATTATATTCACATCATCATTTCATCATTTTTACTTCCAATATACAAGAATTAACCTAGAAACCCCCTGAATTTTGCACTAATTGGAAACTTTTTGTACCCGTTTACTCTTTTTCTACCTCACATTTTAACCCAACCACCTATCACAAATTTTGATTTTAAATCCTTAATATATATGTCTTATGATCTGTAAACTATCAGTTTGATTATCTAAATGTATATGAATTTCAGCTAGAAAAATTCAACCCGAACAGTATGAGCCACTATAAATGTACCCTGTATACACCATCTTTTCTCATATTTAACATTTTAAAGTTCTATATTCCAAACAAGCACCTCAATGACTAAGCTAATTCATCCTAACCAGCTTACAAGCACCTCACACAACTATCTAGTCCATTTATACTATAAAAATTGGCACATGGTCTCTTATTTCTTCTTTTCTAGCCTCGGCAACACATGGAGAAAACAACACATCAAAGCTATTTATAGATAACAAACAACATTCCTATATCCCCTCCTCATCACCCTCTATACCTCCTACATTTCCTCTCCTTGTCACATAACCTCCCTTAGCCTCCAAGTCCATTTCGCCTATAAATAGAACCTTAAACACTCCATTTGAACTCATCCCCCACTTACTCCTCTATAACCCTTACATAGCAGAAATACTTTGCTCTAAGAGACCACCTAAAAAGGTTTAGAAGTCTCAACATAAAGTGTTAGAAAAGTAAGCAAATGGACAACAAGAAATCAAAGCCACGGGAGTCGTTATTCTAGGCGTACGAAGCTAAAAGTCCTGATTTCGACCCGTTTTTAAGCTATAAGCTTAAACCAGGTTCTCTAAGCTTATATTCTGTATTCATTCCGTCATAATGTTCATATGATCATGCTAAAATCATAATATAAAGCTTTGAATTCAAAAACCTATATGTTTTACATTTTTGATCCAAAACCGTACACCCGAAACCCTAATTTTATGTTTTTGCTTAATATATAAGCTAAGCTTGTAATATTATTGTTTTTAATCTATCTTAATAGCCTTAATACTAACTCATTTTTAAAATAAGTTCTTTTTAAGTCATGATGGAATTTGACTATAACCGCGCGTTTTCATTTTAACACTTATTGACCTGTTTTGCTTCCTAGTCTTTATCGAATCGTTATTTTAAACATTGCGTTTGCGTTTAATTTTCTTATTTTAGTTCTATTATAACTTATAAATGTCTATTGAAATGTTAAAATAAGCTTGCATGGCAATTTGGACATGTTTTGTAAATATTATCCATGCAAGGGGTATATATCATAACTTTCTAAAATTAATAACTAGAAGGGCTGAATATGTCATTTTATCAAAGTTATTACTATAGGGATCTATTATGTCACTTTCAAAGTGTAAGGTTTACTTTGTATATCTTTTAAACTTGAAGGACGAAACTCGTAATAGTGCAAACTCCGAGTGGTTATATTTTGCACTTTTATTCTCAAGGGTCTAAAATGTAACAATTTGAAATAAGGTATTTAAAAAGTTATTCAAAAACTTTACAGACTTAAAATGTAATTACGATTGGACAATGCTTATACATTTCTGGATATTGATTAAAATGCTTTAAAACCGATTTATGTTATAACCATAATATCTATTCATCTTCACTTTGTGCTTATAGATATCTTGCCTCGGATCTTTATTGTACCAATATAGGGAGCGTATATTAAAGGAGTTTCATCTTGGTGATTACGTTCTGAATGAGTTGTTGGGTTTACAGTATTTAAAGTGCCCCTAGCCTCACTCAACGGTTTACTAAATGACTTCTGATTTAATGTTGTTCCCAAACGTGATACATAATCAAACTCTTCAATCAAATTCATAACTCTTAGAACCAAAGTTCTAAAGTACAATCTTCTTAAGACTTGACAAACTTACTTTGGTTGCGTGACGTGGCTGTTTACTATCATTTTTCTATATCAACCTTCCCCCGTTAAGATTGTGATAAGGTCGTCAGCTTTCATTCTGAAATATTTATTGCATCTACCTATCAGGTGAAGTTTATATCCTCGCCTTTCTTAATTTACAATGTTTTATAAACCTGCCTGAGGGGGTATACATGCTTGTTACAAACTCATTTTTTATTATTACTTTATAACATTGTGTTTACTTTTCAAGAGCTAAAATAAGATGTTTTAAAGTAACGAAAGTTTAGAAAAAGGATTCATTAGCTAGAAAATCAAAACGGGTCGTTTTTAGGGTTTTTACCAAAAACACATGGGTTTGAGGATTCAAAGCTTCAAACAAGAGTTTATATATGATCTTAAGAGTATTATGAACATTATTGTATAGAATTTAAGCTTATGAAATAAGATCTTAGGCTTACTTGAGCTAAAATGGGTCGAAATGGGGTTTTTGGGTTTGTACGCCTAGTAATGACTTCAAGGCTTTGTTTTTCTTGCTTCTTGGCTACTATTATGAGCTTAAGGACTTCTCTTGATCTTATATTGCTAATATGGAAGGGTTAGAATTCCATTTGAGGGTATGAGATGAGATGTGTGGGATGAAATGAAAAGGGTGCTTTGGTTCGTGTATTTATTAGGTGAAAACATCCTTAGTGCTTAAGTTTTGAGTTTGATTAATGTCAAGGCTAGTTAAGGTGACTAAGAGGGGATAGTAGGATGAGTAAGGAAATCTAGAACTAGCCATGAAGGTGTGGAAGGGGTATTTGGAGGCCAGGCCTAAGAAAGAATAACAAGGAGGTGTTTTGTTTACAAGTAGCTTACAAGGAGGTGATGGAGGTGCTTGTAAGCTACTTGGGTGTCTGCTTGGTGAGTCATAGAGGTGCTTGAGGTGTTAGGGTGCTAGCTTATGAGTAAAAATGGGTCAAAATGGAAAGAAAATGGTGTCGGGTTGGTTTTTCTTTCGGGTTAGGGTTTAGGGTTTTAAAATGTTTACGATGATTAAAGGTTTAGGATTAGTGTTAGGATTTTGGTTAAGTGTTTATTGATTTAGTGTTTGGCTTAGGATTAGGTTTTAGGCTTAGTTTTAAGTTAAAGTGTAATTAGGGTTTAGGTTTTGTTTTAGGGTTTTAGGGTTTTAAATTAGGTTTTAGGATGAATTAGGGTTAGGGTTTAGGGTTTAGAGGTTGTGTATTAAGGGCTTGTACCTTGTGTTGAAGTGGTGGTACAAAATTGAGAATGAAAATGGTGGTAAAATGAGCTTATTTGAATGTGTGCTTAATAACTTGTACCTTGTGCTTTTATGGACTTGTTCATGATTTGGAGGGAAATATAATTCAAAATATTGTGCATGACACTTGTACACATTCTTAAAGGCTTGTACATTCATTTTATTTGGATACATTACATATAATTTGGGTTTTGATGCAAACTCGTTAACTGTTTATGGCTGTTTTGATATAACGCTTTGAAAAGTACGTTAAATGTATAATGTACTTGGTAAAATTATATTAAGATATAGACTTGATTATTGGGTGTTTACAGATATAAAACTATATACAGATGTCATTGATGGAGGTGGCGTGGAGCTCGTTTAATTTGAGATTCAAGTACGTTGCTAATGAGATAAGCAAATTTACCTGTATATAGGTGTTATAATGATTCAGTGATCTTATTTAATAGATGGATATTTACATTGATGAAAATTGCAGGTTGTTATAATCTCCCTCCCTTAAAAGAAATCTCGTCCCGAGATTTAGTTGGATGCAGAGTGATGTTTGAAAACAGATATGGATACTTGGTACGAATTTGATCTTCGCGTTCCCACGTAAATTCTGGTCCTCTTTTAGAGTTCCATCGTACTTTGATTATAGGAATACGACTTTGTTTCAGTTGCTTGACTTCTCGATCCATAATCTCCACTGGTTCTTCTACAAAGTTGAGTTTGTCATCAAGTCGAAGCTCTTTCATTGGAATGACAAGGGATTCGTCAGATAAGCATTTCTTTAGATTAGAAATGTGGAAAGTACTATGGACATTACTAAGCTCTTCAGGAAGCTCTAGTTTGTATGCCACTAGGCCAATCCGTTCAAGGATTTTGAATGGTCTAATGTACCGGGGGTTAAGCTTTCCTCGTTTTCTGAATCGGATGACACCTTTACGAGGTGATACTTTTAACATAACACGATCTCCAACTTGAAATTCTAAAGGCTTTCGCCTTACATTGGCATAACTTCTTTGCCGATCTCTTGCAGCTTGCAAGCGTTGTCGAATTTGCACTATCTTTTCAGTGGTTTCATGGATTATTTCTGGTCCTGTAAGTTGAACATCTCCAACTTCGGCCCAGCAAACAGGTGATCTGCACTTTCGACCATAAAGTGCCTCAAATGGTGCTGCCTTGATACTGGCATGGTAACTGTTATTGTATGAGAATTCTACCAATGGTAAGTGTCTTTCCCATCCTTTTCCAAAATCTATAACACAGGCTCGAAGCATGTCTTCGAGTGTTTGAATGGTCCTTTCACTTTGTCCATCGGTTTCGGGATGATATGTCGTACTCATGTCTAATTGAGTACCCAAAGCACTTTGTAATGATTGCCAAAATCTGGATGTGAAATGACTGTCACGATCTGAAATGATAGATATTGGCACTCCATGCCGGGAGACTATTTCTTTGATGTATAACCTTGTAAGGGTTTCCATACTATCTGTCTCTCGGGTAGGGATGAAATGTGCGGATTTGGTAAGGCGATCGACAATGACCCAGATTATGTCATGTCCGTTTGATGTTTTGGGCAGTTTTGTGATGAAATCCATTGTGATTCTCTCCCATTTCCACATAGGAATCTCTGGTTGTACCAGTAAGCCGGATGGCTTCTGACATTCTGCCTTAACTCTAGAACATGTTAAACATTTGCCAACATATTCAGCGATGATTGCCTTCATGTTAGGCCACCAATAGAGTTTCTTAAGATCCTGATACATCTTGTCAGAACCCAGGTGAATGGAATATTTTGATTTATGGGACTCATGCATGATCAAGTCTCTCAGATTACCAAAGAGTGGTAACCAGCTTCGGTTCTTAATACAACAAGTTCCATCAGGACGTATTTCAAATGCTTTATCCATTCCTCATAAGTTTTCAGCCTTGATGTTTTCTTCTTTGAGTGCTTCGGTTTGAGCTTTAAGAATTTATGAGGGTAAGTTTGGATGAATGGTCATAACTAATGATCTAACTCGGAGTGGTTTGATTCGTTCCTTCTGGCTTAAGGCATCTGCTACAACATTTGCCTTTCCAGGATGGTAGCGAATTTCACAATCGTAATCTGCAAGTAATTCTAACCAACGACGTTGTCTCATGTTCAACTCTTTCTGATCAAGGATATGCTGAAGACTTTTATGATCAGTGAACACAGTACATTTGGTGCCATACAGATAGTGTCTCCAAATTTTAAGAGCGAACACTACTGCTCCTAATTCGAGATCATGAGTGGTATAGTTTTCTTCATTAGGCTTAAGTTGTCGGGATGCATATGCAATAACCTTCTCTCTTTGCATTAACACCGCTCCCAGACCTTGATGGGATGCATCACAGTAAACAACAAAATCATAGTAATGCTAAGATTGGAGCTTCATAAAGCTTCTGTTTTAGTAATTGGAAAGCCGACTCTTGATCTTCGCCCCAGATATACTTCTTGTTTTTCTGGGTTAATTCAGTCAAAGACTTTGCAATCTTCGAAAAACCTTCGATGAATCTCCGGTAGTAGCCGGCAAGTCCTAAGAATTGACGTATTTCTGTGGGTGTAGTAGGAGATGTCCAATTCTTAACTGCTTCAATCTTGGCGGGGTCAACATGAAGTCCTTGACTATCAATTAAGTGTCTAAGAAATTGCACGATATGAATCCAGAAATCACACTTGGAGAACTTGGCATACAACTTCTCTTTCTTGAGTAATTCTAGGATTATTCTCAGATGATTTGCGTGCTCTTCTTTGTTACGAGAGTAGATGAGAATATCATCGATGAACACTATCACAAATTTATCCAAGTATGGTTTACACACACGATTCATGAGATCCATAAATACAGCAGGTGCATTAGTTAAACCAAATGGCATCACTTGAAATTCATAATGTCCGTAAGCAATCTTGGGAATATCTTCATCCCTGACTCTCAATTGATGATAACCTGATCTCAAGTCGATCTTTGAGTAAACACTCGAACCTTGAAGTTGGTCAAATAAGTCATCGATCATGGGTAATGGGTAACGATTCTTTACGGTAAGTTTATTCAACTCCTGATAATCGATACACATTCTGAAAGATCCGTCTTTCTTTTTAACAAATAAGACAGGAGCTCCCCAAGGTGAAGTACTTGGTCGAATAAAACCTCAGTCTGCCAACTCTTGAAGTTGGTTAGATAGTTCCTACATTTCTGAAGGAGCTAATCTATAAGGTGCTCGGGCTACAGGTGTCGCTCCTGGAATTAAATCGATTTGAAATTCTACTTGACGAACGGGAGGAAGGCCAGGTAGATCTTCAGGAAAAACTTCTGGGAATTCTCTGACTACCGGTATGTCTTCTAGTCGTTTCTCGTCCGACTTCTTTTCCATTATTTGGGCTACGAAAACTTGACATCCCCTGGATATATACCTTTTGGTTTTTATACAGGATATGAGATTTAGTTGGGTTTTACTTTGGTCACCTTGAATGATTAATGTTTCACCGTCGATGGGAATGTGGACGACTTTCTCATCACAGATGATCCTAGCATGATACTTGGATAACCAATCCATACCAATGACGACGTCGAAACTACCGAGTTTGATCGGCATAAGATCAATTTCGAAAGGTTGGTTTAACAAAGTCAGAGTTGCACCCTGAATAACGGTGTTTGTGCTTACTAGGTTTCCGTCAGCCATTTCGATATTGTAAAAGGTATCTATTGTAATGGGTGGAATATTTAGCTTAGAGGCAAGAGATATGGATACGAAGCTTTTATCGGCTCTAGAATCAAATAATACTCTAGCTAGATGTTGGTTTAGAAGGAACATACCTGTGACTACGTTCGGGTTTTGATGAGCATTCCTATCCCTTAGCATGTAGGCTCTTCCCTGGGCATTGTTGTTGGTGGTCTTTCGGCACTGATTTGCATAATGCCCTTTCTCTCCACAGGCATGACAAGTAACTATCACTGGTAGCAGATTACTTCCAGTGGCTGGCCCTTTGTTTCTGCAGTTCTTGGTCAGATGGCCCACCTTGTTGCAAGTATTACACTTAACAGTGCAAGGTCCTGTGTGATGCAGAGTGCATTTCTTACACAAAGGACGGTTTCCAGTATATTTATTATTTTCAGTTAGGATGGCAGCATAAGCCCTGAAGGTTTCCTGTCTTCTATTCTGTTGTGGTTGGTGATTATTGTAGCGGTTGTTGGTGTTAGTGTTACGGTAGTTGTTGTTGTTGAAAGTTCTTCTGTCGTCAAACTTTTGTTTGTGATCACTTGATACTTGCACCGGAGTGTACTTTGTTACCTGATCCATTAGCCTCTGGGCTATGTTAATGGCTTCCTCTAGAGTTTAAGGTTTAGAGGCAGTAACATTCCCTTCAATACTTCGAGGAAATCCCTCAATGAAAATTTCCATCATTTTCTCAGAATCTGGCACCATAGTAGGACACAAAGTTGCCAATTCCTTGAATCTTCTCACATATGTCTTGAGATCATTCCCCTTCACAGTCAGATGGTAAAACTCGTCTTCCATCTTCTGGACTTCAGTTCAGGGATAGTATTTCTTTATCAACAGCTTCTTGAATTCAACCCAGGTAATCTTGTAAGCTTCTTCTATCCCAATAGGTTGGGCAAAAGAATTCCACCAAGATAGAGGTTCTTTAGTTAATGTACCAGTAGCAAACTTCACCTTGCAGTCTTCGGTACAGTTGCTACGGGAAAACACAAATTCAGTTCTTTCAAACCAGCAGATGAGACCAATAGCGCCTTCCGTGCCTTTAAAGTTGATAGGTTGGCAGCTCATGAACTCTTTGAAGCTACATTGTCTTGCCACCGGAGCTTCTCTTGGTCTGGTGGTATTATCAGTATTTTCCATGTTAGCGGCTTGTGCTTCCAAAGCTGCGGTAACTCTGTCAGCGACTAGTTTCCTGATGGCAGCCTGAGTCATGGTTGGTGCTTCAGATGTTGACATCCTTTTGGGAGGCATTCTATCAGAAAGCAGATGAAGAGAGATAGGATGATAAGGAAGCTTGGAAAGGTTTGTTGGTGGGAGGCACTATGGAATCTGAACTCCGGCTACTTCAACGAACAAAATGACTTCGTCATATTTTGTTCGGTCACTTTAAGGTCAATATTTCATGTATTCTTAAACTTGTGAATATGTATATATGTAGTGTAGACTTAATGGTGATAATAAGGAGTGCTCGAGTCAAAGTTTTTCAAGAATTTCTTAGTAAATTCAAAAAAATTCAAATTTTTGTACTCAGCACTATCTTATATACCCTCAAACATTGAGGGGAGCATTAAAATGTTCCAATAAATAGCTTGTTAATAATTGGATATTCTTTCTCCGAAAGTATTAATATTTGAATCAATTGATATCCAAAATATCAAGAGATTTGACATTTTTTATAAGGGAGAAAATGTGATTAAAATATATGACTAAAGATGTAAATTAACTGACTTAAGTGCAAGCTTCTCCCTTCATGTGCTAAACATTTTCAAACATCGATGCACATGTTGAAGAGAGCATTACAAATGGTTTTAAGGCTGTGAATGATAGGCACGTGAAGATTGTATCCGCTCCAGTATCAAGTTCCGCCCTTCGGTCAGGTTTATGTGTTAAGTACAAGCCTATGGTAGCTGTCTAGATTATGTCTGTGCATATTGAGTGATCTTCACAAAAATATAACCCTATCTGAGTGGCCTGAGTGAATTAAAATCAAACACTATCCCTATGTGAGGTGCTTTGTTACATGTCTATGCCTGAAAAGTACCTAATATGCAAACTCTTATAAAATCCAAATTTTCTCCACGTCACGATAAATGATTTTATTTTTCGCTTCGATTGCTTGAGGGCAAGCAATAAGCTAAGTGTGGAGGGATTTGATAACGCCCAAATTATACATGTTTTCTATGGCGTTATTTGTATATATTTTATCATTTCTCATGAACTTTCGATACTTAATAGCCTAAAATTGCTTGCAGGTTCACTAGAAGACATCCCGAGGTTAGATACATCAAAGCCAAATACTTACACGTTAAAGAACGCATCATTCAAGAAAAGATCAACAATCAAGCTCTATGTGCCAAATGTGCGCCGCACTTGCCATTTGTGCGCCGCACTTACCTTCAAGTCAAAGACAGTCAACATTGCATTAACTCAACAAGTACGCCGCACAATCTTTTGTGTGCGCCGCACTTCCCATCTGATATGAAGCATTTATGAAGAATTTAATGCTATTGCATTTACACCCTAAGTACGCCGCACATATCCTCTTGTGCGCCGCACTTTCTCAATTAACATTTAATACTCATGCATTTAATCACCATGTGCGCCGCACTTTTCACCCAAAATCAGCCTATAAATAGAGGACGAATTTTCACTCTCAATTCATTCCTCTCATCCCAAAAATCATATCCCACACACACATACTCCAATCCTCTTATCCATCATCCATATAAAAACCAAAAACACTATTCCCTTTGAAGAATAAAGATCTAACGATCAAGAACGAAGATGGTTATCAACTTAGTTATTAAAATAATAGAAGTCTATGTTAACTCTACTTTTGTTATGAACACCTTAGCTATGAGAGGCTAAATCTCTCATGACTACTCGGTGATGTTATGATAATGAATAAGCACTTGGTATGATCGTGATCCCTTTAATCTCAAGCTTATGTTGAAATCCTATTATATCTTATCTTGTCCATCTTTGCTTATCAACTTAAATTATATAATCATATCGGTATAGGTCGAGAGACCCGTTATGATTTATGTGGTTTTAAAGATTTGTCTATGATCTTTATCGTTTGTGCCGAGAAATCCACTTTCGTAAATTGATAAACAAATAAGCTTTGATATACTAGTAACTAGATTATTTGAGTGACACATCTGGTCTAGTTAACTAAATATAAGTCTTGAGTTAATTAAGTTAATTTGTGAAAACGTTTTCTGACGAGAAATCCTTTTTATAAATTAAGGTTCCACCTCCGAGGTCTAATCATTTCCAATACTTATAAATTATTCTCAACTATCCGAGTAGTCATCTTTATTATCATTGGTAAAACAAAAAGTTATTTTCAAGTTAAAGTTTATTTTCTTTCTGATTATCTAAACACTACTCAAATCCCTGTGGACGACCTAGTCTTACCTAAAAATATTATACTACATACGTGGGTTATACTTTTACCCGTGTGTTTCCCTATAAAAAATCGGTATTTTCAGTCATTATAAATTTAAAGCTTTTGAAACACATCATGGTGCAAAATAAAAAATAAAAAATAGAGTTAGTAGCCCGTAATTGCACCAAGACATCTTAGTAAAATTGAGCTAGTAGCTCATTATTACACCAAGTCATACCAATACTCATGAAGAATGGAGCTAGTAGCCCATTATTGAAGATCAGATTTTCAGACTTTGACTCTTGGACCCATGGATGGACAGTAGCTAGTTATGACAACCTTAGATTACTTTAGATTATTTGTTTTATGTTTTTATATTAACAACCATTAAATGTGTATCCCATGTCTATCCTAACCCTTCATCACCCTTTAAAACCATATTACCCTTGTTGCTTTCAAGAATTATTTAGACCGTAATTCTAACTGGTACAGATTTGTGTACTTTCCAAGCTTATGATAGAATACATGCTATGACTGTGCAATTGAGCGATCACCCCGAAAATGAAACACTTAGACTAGTAGAGAGTTGAGTGACTTTTTATCCCCTTTTCGTGAGGTGTTCGGCTTTGATGTTTTCAAGCATAAGAATTTTATAAATTCATTTCTTAATGTTATTCTCGAGAAATCTTTTTATGAAATGTTTTAACATGTTCTACTTGAGGGCAAGCAGAAGTCAAGTGGGAGGATATTTGATAACATCAAATATTTAATACTTTTTGGTGGCAAAATACCCCCTACATTACCTGCAAATGTTTCACTAACACTCGAAAACGAGACATTTTCTATCATTTTGTAGTTTTCAGGTGAAATGCAGGAAAGTGACAAGAAACAAGGAAAAAATGACTTAAAGTGTAAATTCAAAAGAATGTTACAGCGTAACACAAAAAATGGTTACACCGTAACATAAATTAAGCAAGTACGAAGATCAAGGAAGACTTTACGGCGTAACACCATATCTTGTTACGCCGTAACCATATACTTGGAAGGAAATCTTGTCAAAGTTATAGTTACGGCGTAACACCTTATCCAGTTACGCCGTAACCATGAAGATCCACAATTATGGAATGAAGATCACGTACTTTTGGACAGTATTTGAAGGTTACGGCGTAACACCATATCTGGTTACACCGTAACAGCTGCTTAAATATGGAATGCCGTGTAATAAGGTTACGGCGTAACACATTTATAAGTTACGCCGTAACAGGTTCGATATCTATAAATAGAGGCCTCATTCAAGCTACTCCGACATCACTTCCTCCACAGCTAATTGGAGAGGCAACAAAGGCTTCCAACCTTCGAAGAATTCCACCTGGAGTCCAAGGGAGATCACACTTTACTTACTTTTTGTATTTAATCGTTCAAATACAAATACTGTAAGAATTATGAGTTTTTAATCTATGATTTCTTCTATTTCTTGCTGTGTTTCCGTTACCATGAGCGGCTAAGCACTTAAAGTGCTAGCCTAGTTATGAATTTACTATTGTTATGATTGTTTCCTATTAGATTATTGTTTCATTAGATATTACTTGACTATCGTGTAACCCTGGGTTTTGGTAGTACGGGTGGTTTGGAACTAGCTTGCCCCATTATTAGATTATCTAGTTAATATGGGATCCAATGGGTACTAGGGAGGATCACTAACTCCTTACCTTGTGTAGGAACTAACTGGTCACCGCACTTATCACTTAATACTTAAAAAGCACAGGAACTCTTTCAGATGGGGTTAATAATCTTTATAGGTTATTAGATATGTTTTGGGAATAGTTGGGATTAATCACTGCAACCTGGATAACCTAACTCATAGATGATT
Organism: Tanacetum coccineum; assembly: GCA_026074375.1. Taxonomy (NCBI): domain Eukaryota; kingdom Viridiplantae; phylum Streptophyta; class Magnoliopsida; order Asterales; family Asteraceae; genus Tanacetum; species Tanacetum coccineum. The sequence continues at coordinate 14,695 of BQNB010070926.1, forward strand.
CAGGACTAATTCGGTATCGCAAGGAGTATAGGATAGACTATATATGCACATTCAAGTCTATCGACCTTAGAAACCGCTAATGAAACCATAATTTAACATTGCACAGGAAAATGTCTTTATAACAATAGTAATGAAGTAACTAGGTTAGCACGTTTTCTCTCTTGATATCCCCAATCCTTTTACTTTTCAGTTATTTATTTTATTGTTATTTTAATTTCAATTTAAATCAATTAAAAAAACAATTTTCAAACATGACATTTCAAATTAAAACTAATTACACCTTAGCTCTTGGGACGACCTCGGATACTACCCACGATCGGGTTCTCTGCCCGTTAGTGCGTCGTTAGGTAGATCGAGTTTTATAAATTTAAAACTTGGTAAAAATATATTTCAAAAGAAAATACGCATCAATCATAAGATACCTCACAATACTACATATGATCCACATACAAGTTCTACCAATCTCACTTCATTCACATAGCAGTCATAGGCACACAGCATTGTCCAAAAAGATTAAAGTTTCGCACAGTAAGAAAACAAGTTCAAAAACAGATTTGAGTATCATTTTCCCCCAACGGAAAAAGAGTCAAAAAAATAAGGCTACGAGAACTCACCTCAAAAGATGATAGTAGCTGAACATGATAACCTCTACACAAAGCACAGTTGTACCCGTCCACGACCTAATTAGTAAGTTTACCTTAGCATTTTGATATCCGAATTCGCTGTGTTGTACAATCGTTTGCCTTAAAGTTCATGAAAAGTTCTCATTTCTCTTTATCAAAGTTTTTGTATCATGGTTGTGTGGTAATTGGGTAAGATGACACGATGCACTCGGGCTAAGTGCAACATTAACACATAAAGATCAAGAATGTAGTCAACGAGCTAAGATGAGGTAGAAGTTCAAAAGATCCGAGGAGAATTCGACGAGAAGTGAATAAGAATCTGAAGATCGAAAAATAAAGGATAAATAGTTCCACGACGAACAAGCAATGAGGTAACTTATAATAAAATAATAATATTTTATTAATTCGTCTTCTTATCGGGCAAAAGGTAAGTATGAAACTTGCCTATTCATTACATTTAAGTTCGTTCGTTTCAACCTTGACAATTCACGATTCATAAAATCCAATTTTGTCCTTTTGTCGGATCAACACGAATATAGGCTTTTCCAAGATATTTTCTAAGTGTGACATGTTTTACAAAATTTCGACATGACCCGTTCATTTGTAAAAGTTTTCCCCAAGGTTTCAAACCTCAAATTAAATCACTTTCCACTCTCCACAATTTCTCAACAAAACGCCAAGTTTATATTTCTCACGACGACCCGTTAAAACAATACTTTCATTAATTGTCCAAACCGTTGTAGTTTACTTGAGTACAAACCCATCCACAAATCCAATAGTTAACCCCAAAATCCAAGTATCGCTCGAGTTCATTATATCATTGGGCCTTACGGCCCATTAAAGTTTCTTAGTTAGCCCGATAGTATTGACGAGTATAGTATAGATACCTTATTGGGCTTTTTGACCCAATAAGTCCACTAGTATCTTTTAAGTTTTCAAATAGATCCAAAATAGTTCTCCAATACTTAATCATAAAATAAGTTCTCTATAGTTTACTTGAATAAGTTGCCACAAGCTAAAATATAGTTCAAGGGGATAAGCTGAGAACAAATAAGCTCAAGATAAGCCGCGACTTGTCTTGGCTTATTGGGCCGAGACTCCCAAAGCCTAAAATAAGCACTTAAGTCTCAACATAGGTTAATAAGTTATACAAAAGCACAAGATCTCAAGTCCAAATTAATAAGTCTCGAAAATAAGCTATGGCTTAATACTCTTATTGGGTCGCGAGCCCATTAAGCTCGAAAGTTCTCCAATAAGTTCAAAAATAGATCCATTTGTATCAAAACCCCTTTTAGTTCTTTAACTAAGCTTCAAACAAGTTATAAAATTCTGATACTATAAGTCGGGGTGAAATAAGCTTCAATAAGCCAAAATCTATTACTCTTATTGGGTCGGGAGCCCAACAAGCTCAAAAGTTTCAAAATATGCTAGAAATAATCCGATTTAGATTATAAGTTCAAAACCAAATAAGTCACCAATCTAGACGACGAAATAAGCACTCGGTAAGCACACAAAATAAGCCGATTTCAAGATAAGCAAACCCATGAACCCCTTTATTGGGCCGAGTATAATATTAGGCCCACTAAGACCAAAATAACAACCGAATAAGCTCAAAACCAAAATAGAAGATAAGATAAGCTAATAAGCTCTTTCTAAGATTCAATAAATAATAAATAAGCTTTAATAAGCACGCAATAAGCCAAATAAGTCATGGGCCGAGCCCATGACCCTCTCTCTAGCTCACAGTTGGGCCAAAGAAACCAAAACAAGCCTAAACTTATTTATAAGCTAGACTCCCAAATAAGCATCAATAAGCTCTAGACAACACACGATATTTTACCATAACAACCATGATATTAAGTTGACCAACTCTTTTTCTTTCTTTTTGCTCACGTCACAACCAAATGCACCTTTATTAGTACTTGTTTCGATTTTAGTTTTTGTTTTTAACGCAAACGCATTGTACAACTAGCTTAAGATCATCATAATAACCATAGAAGTACAACTATTTAAAGATTTGAAGACTTACAAGATTATGGTTTTCGGTTTGAGACTTAGACACAAGAAAATAACCCAAATGTTGTTTTTGATTACCCAAGACTACTAGAAATCAACCCTAGAATGTTTCTTGACCCTTTGATCTTGATAAAACTTGAAAAATGATGGTTTCTTTCTCCTTGGTGGTTCGTCCGGTTATAAGAGAGAAAAGGAGAGAAAGTTTTGTTGTTATGATTTTGAAATCATGCATATGGTATGTGTGTTTTATGGTTAGATATAAAACAAGAGGAGGTGGGGCTCACGTAAGAAAGCATCAAGTACCCTTGTCCCCTCCCTTGTGGTTCACGCGGTACTAGGAGTGTGGGAAGGGTATCGTATGCGTTTTGTCTTGTGTCAGGAATTAAAACTAAGACTAGTTTAAACGACAACCGAAACTGAATGCTCATGAAACGACTCATAAGATACTAAAACGTGTTAAGATGCCTTAAGATCGACCAAGAATAGGTTTTTAGTCATTTATTTACTAAATTGTTAAACCCGCGCAGTTTTCTGTTTTCTTGACCAGTTTCCGAACGAAGCTCTAAAATTCGTGTTTTGAGCCAAACGCTTAGCAAGAATCATGGATAACTTATTAAAATACATTTAGTAAGTTCACTTTAAGATAACTATACATACTTAAATTTACTGTCGTGCCGGTACGTGTTGCGTGACGTTTTTCGCTGATCGCGGGAAATCTTCCCGGTAAGGAATAAAATGATAGCACAGACATCAAGATCACGAAAGCTCTGACTCAAAAGATTCATAGATTTACTAACCAAATACTCGATGGACGATTAACCGCTACCGTTTTGCGCAAGAGAAGTCATCAAAAGTCAACTTTTTAGATTCTCAAAAGCGTCAACAAGATCAAAGAGCGAAGTTTACGTAAACATAGTATTTTTAAAATACCAAAATCCAGGGAAAGTTATCGGTTATCACATATGGGAACGTCTAGACCTTAGCCTCCTCCTAAGGTCTCCTCTTACGTCTGGTGTCCTGGATTCGAAGCGTTGTGACACTTCTTGGATCTTTGAGTTTTTTCTTGAACACCCTTTGAAGTTAAGACGGGCTTTCACTTCTTTTAGCTTATCCTGCTGTGCTTTCTCTTTGTGAACCTTTTCAACTATGATCGGCAATAGCTGGTCGTAATACTTGTCACGGTATTCCTGAAGGGCTGCATAGGACGCGGGCCTAGTCAGGTTTTCTAGTGGTTGCTTATTCCCTTTCCCCACTGTGCTTCGCACGGCGGACGTGGGCGAGGTGGGAGTAAGGTCTGTTGGTTCGCTCATGGCGAGTATTTTGATAAACGCAGTTGTGTACTGGTCTCATAGATGGTGCCAACTTATTAGTACAAAATGTGTGATGGGGTGAAAGGTAGACTTTGATCACTTATTGGGCTGGACCTTCAAGCGGTTTATGGGCTAGATCTTGTACCAAACAAAGTAACTTAGATGATTTCCTGCACAAGTAAAGGTAAACCGTTAGTCTTACCGTGGGGGAGGCCCCCACGATTAGACTCCGGTGTAAGAGTAAGAAAGCATCTTGTCAGAGGTATGTGTGTGTATTGGGAAGAGTGAGAAAATCGTACCATTTGAAGTGTCAGAGGATTCCTTTTATAGGTGAGTCTGGTGCTAGGGTTTCCTAGTGTTTCGCCTATAATCGTAGTGGCCGGAGTGAGACCCTTGTCGGGCAAGGATCCGCAGTTATCGTGACTGCGGATGCAGATTATCTTCCGCAGACGTTGACTAATATGGTGCTGGCTTGCGAGAGCGGCTTGTGACCGATCCGCGTCCGTCTTGTTGTATTCGGGCCGTGGCCAGTGTAATTCTGGGCTTAGTCCTGACCCGTTATGCTTGTTATCTATTTGGTTGTGCTAAGGCCCAGATGTGATGATATGGCCTGTACATGTTATACGTCATCAATTATCGATCCATATACTCTAATAACTAACTAACTAGCTATTCATCAATCTCTTAAACACATTCGTAACAACATAACATCAATCTCTTATGTAAATTTTAAATCTATCTAAACACCTCAACTAACAAACAAATTGTATCCATTTTTTTACATAAACAAGTAACATAATAATGTATATATATATATTAGAGGTGGCAAAATGGGCGGACCAGGCGGGTACGGGCAACGGGCAAAACGGGCAACGGGCAAAACGGGCACCGGGCAAAATGGGCAACGGGCTAAACGGGCACCGGGCAACGCCAAAACGGACAAGGGTCAAAACGGGCAAATTAAAATTCGGATCTTTTTTTGCGGTTTCGTCCGATTTTTTACGATTTCGTCCGTTTTTTACTATTTCGTCCGTTTTTTACGCTTTCGCCCGTTTTTTTACGATTTCGTCCGTTTTTTTTACGATTTCGCCCGTTTTTTACGATTTGGTCCGTTTTTTACGATTTCGTCTGTTTTTTTACGATTCGGCCCGTTTTTTTACGATTTAGTCTATTTTTTTACAATTTCGCCTATTTCTTTACAATTTCGTTCGTTCTTTTACGATTTCGTTCGTTTTTTTTACGTTTTTGTCCGTTTTTTATATTTTGGTTCGGTTTCGTCTGTTTTTTTTATCGATTTCGTCATTTTTTTCAAGTTTCCGTTTGTTTTTTTACGTTTTAGTCCGTCTATTTACGTTTTCATTCGATTTTTACCTTTTTTACGTTTTCATTAGGTTTCGTCAGTTTTTTAATATTTCGTCCGTTTTTTTACGATTTCGTTCGTTTTTTACGATTTCGCCCGTTTTTTTACGATTTCGTCTGTTTTTTTTACGATTTCACCCGTTTTTTACGGTGACTTTTATGTTAATCGTGATTAGCTACAAATCGCTTTTAGACCACAAAGTGTGAATACACTATTATTTCTTAAAGGGCTTTTTATCAATTTTCCTTGATCTATAAATTTATACGAGAATGGTTTTTGCGAAGGAAACTTATGTTTTATTCTAGATTCGTAAGTCTGGCATAATGTTTTAATAAGATTTGTTGGTTTAGTGAAACGGTTTGATATTCTTGTACTTTAATTTTGTAGGTTTTAACTTTGAAAGATGGCGTCATTTGTGGTTTATTGATTTATGGTTTGATTTTATAAGGTCCTGTAATGATGATGTTAAGACTATAAAATTAGTTTAATTTGGTTATTTGATATAGGAAAAGATTGTGCATAGATGATATACTATTTGTTAGGATTCAAAAATCCGTTCACATCATTTGATATAGAGGGAAAGATCGTGCATATATGTTATTCTAGTTTTTATGGTTAAACATCCGTTTACTAATTGTTTGCATATATGTTTACTAGTTGTTTATGATATAAGATAACAATTGTTTATAATTTCAGGTGTTCGACGTGTTTCATTATATGAGGATCATGACAAATAGAAAGAGTGCACATGTGTTTTGTACATACTATCTAGCAAGAAGATACTTATGATAAAGATGTAAAGAGTAAAGATACAAGTGCATGCAGGAGATACAAGTGCACATAAACTAACTCGAGTACGTATATACAAAGGCATATGGATGAACCCAAATGCACATGTATTTTTAACTCAAGTAAAGACGAGTATGATGAGCAATGAAGAGTGCACATGTATTTTGTGTATAATGTTTTAGTTTTATGTTTGTAAAAAAATTAGAAATTACATGATGATTTTTTTTGAACTTATGCACATGTATTTTTAAGTATCATATCTCTAACTATATTATATGTAAAATACATGTGTTTGTCATTCCATGCTTTGTGACCAAAACACATTAATGTATTAAATAATCATACACTAAAAACGCACATAAATCTACCATTATTTAAAAAACACATATGTATTTTACCTTTTAAAATATTTTAAAAAATAAAAAATAAAAAAGTTCCTAGAATTTAAGAACTAAAAAAAAGTTTTTTTACTAAATCATGTTAAAAAAATCAAAATGCAAATTTACTATTATACCCTTTTGAATTAATAAATTAAAATAAATATCTAAACGAATCTAATTGGTCCATGCTAGTTCTCGCAGTTCTGTACATTCATTTGGTTCTGAAAAGAACCTCACCCTATATATATATATATATATATAGGCTCTGGTTCTATTGAGAAGGTTTTTATTTTGAGAAGATTGAGAAATCTTCGTTTGAGCAAATTGATTCATATTTTTTGATTTGATTCACAAGTAAACATCATTTAATAGTGAACCAAATCTATAAATCACAAATTTGATTCACAAATCATTGTTAAAATCGAGTTATGGTAAAGATTCATTAAAACTGTACAGATGATTCAGTATTGTAGTTATATCGCAAAATCGAGAGATTTTTAACATTGATTCAATATTTTTTTTACACATTTTGAATTAAAATTGCATTAAAATAATTCTACGCTTGAAAAACTTAACAAATTAAACATCTAACGTTTTTGAAGCCTTACATAATCTTTTCAAATAAAACATTCCTCAATCGATCCAACCTTATATAAAGAGCTTAACGACAAAAGCAATCTCATTGATCTCATGAAGGAGTGTCACAATGAACTCACTTCGGGGGAGATTGTTAGCCTCAAAATAATGAGTCGAACAATGGAAGTTCGTTCATAACTATATCAGGTCTCAGTCATTAAATAATTATACGTTGTAATAGGCTACACGGGTAAACGGGCTCTTAAATGTAATCTAACCGGTCACGTGTATCGGGCGAAAGCCCAAGTAATCCCGAGCCCGGCCCGTAGAAATACCAAGGCATGAAAGCCTCTTGGTATTAAGTATAAATACCCCTCTCCAAGTATGGAGAGGGGGTTGGTTCTTGTTAATTCTCATTTGTAATTTTGCAAGTAATCTTCCAATCTTTTTCTTCTCTCTACCTTTCTCTCTCTAACTTCTCTCTAAACTTCTTCCATATTTTCTCATCTTATTTTCTTGTTTCAATAATGAAGTGAAAGTGATTTTGGGTTATTCGTAGTTGTTTTTTGGTAAATGAATTTGTAAAGTGAGAATGTACTCCGATCCAAATTTGCATCATAGTATTTTGATGCGTCTTACTAAATACAAAAAATTATTTTCGACTTGAATATGTTATGTAAAGTCTAATTTTATATAATTGTAATTTCTTTATACAAATCACGCCGTAGCGAAGCGCGGGCTCCAAATCTTGTTTATTAACTAAAAAATTAAAAAGTGATGAATCATCCTGTTTCTAAGAAAATAGAGATACTAAACAGGACGTCGTTTAACATAGAAAAGTAATATACTGTACAAATCATCTCTTTGAACTATGCGACGAGTAACAATAATTACTTTATACTTTTGGTTATTTACGGTTTTTTATATAACAAATTTTATTTATTAGATATCTAGCGATTCCCTTATAAAAAAAGTATACAAGTTGAAAAGGTCTTCAAATTTCGAATGAGCCAAATATTGCAATAATTTTTACCCGCGTACGATTTTATAAAAATGTTGAACTTTAATATATGTTTTTCGCAAAAAAAACTTTCAAAACACACCCTTAATTATCTAATAACTTAAAAAAATTGATAATGCATTATGATTAAAATTTTAAATCAACTATTTATTTTTCTTGTAATAAGTCAAAATGATTGCAAATATTTGACTTATATACATTGTAAACTCATTACATATCATAAAAGGGTTTTATCAAACAATATATCGACACCTGAATAAAAACTACTATAATTTGGAAATTTTGATATATTATAATACTTTTAAAGTATGCATTTTTTGGTCCCTGTGATATGGCCAAATTGCAGGTTTGGTCCCGGCTCAGGGACCAAAACCTGCATCCCAATAACTTCAACAATAGGGGACGTCAAAGCATTTCATAGTTAAGGTCCCAAACCTGCAATTTGGCCATTGGTATGTGCTTAATTACACATATCTTTTACCTAATAAAACGAGCTAAAAAGACCAATAATAAGCGAAAATGACATAAAAATACATTGTATATGTGTTTTTTGTGATTTGTGTCTTGCAGGTACGAATATTCAATAAAAAGGACAAAAACAAAGGTAAAGCAGACCAAACCGAGCACGAGAATGAAAAGAGCGCAGAAAAACGAGTTCAACGGTGCCCTCAGATTTTATTAGACCGGCCTGTAACCCATTTTATGGGCTGGACCAGCCCAAGCCCAATATAAGCCCAAAGTCTAAATTGGAAAATTAATATTATGAAGGTGTTGACGTCATCATGACGTCAGATCATGTGCAACATAAATAAATCACCATCACCACGTGATGGCGCACCCAAATGGAATGAACAATTAGAAAGCTGAGGCGTGGCATGGGAAATCCTCAATCTTTCAATTTGCAAATCTGTATAATATAAAATGATCTAACAGGTGTAAATATTGCGTTCAAATGAAGCTCTCCACTTGGCCACGTGTCCTTTCCTCATTGGTCGACTATACATTGCAATCCGTGTGCACCGGATCCAAGCATATGATTGGCTCATTATTTCAAAATGATGAGGATAATATTTACATTTTTCACCCTTCCTTGGCTATAAAAGCCTACTCGCCACCCCTCATTTTACTACACCTAGTCTTTAGTTTTTTTTAGTTTAGCTTTTAACTTTTTAGCTTATTTTAGTTTTGTAATAGCTTATTTCAGTTTTACTGCTTATTGTACTCAGCTTTTGTCACAAGCTTATTAATATGATGTAATGAAAATGGGTTTAAGTTTGTTGAAGATCTCGTTTGGCTTATCTTTTGCTTAATCAATCCCCCCCCCCCCCGCCTTTCTTTTTCTTTTGCGATGGCTTATTCTATAAGCTGATTATTCGTGCTTATTTTCGTGGCTTATCATTATCAAATGTTCTTAAAAGATTAGAAAATGACTCCTATAAGCTCTCCTAGATAATTCGACTCATTAGCAATTGTTTTTAAGCACCTTTCGAGATAATAAGCTACAATAAGCTCGAGTATAGCTTATTTATGTGCTTAAATTGTTTTTGATTGAATAGAAGCTCACATTTCTTGATATAATAAGCTTCCAAATAGCTTATTAGAATTCATTTGAGCTTATATTGCTTAGGCAAATTTTTGTGAGCTAATTGCTTAATCAAGTTTAGGTTTTAAGTCGTTAAAAGTCTTATAGCTTTTTCTAATCTCTTGTTGCTGCTCTCATATGCTATTTAGTGCTTATTTGTTGCTTATTTGTAGTATTTTAATAGTTATTTGTCTCGTTTAGTTTCCTTGTGCTTATTCGATTAGATGCTTCGTATGGATTGAGATTTACCTGGCTTATTTTTGTTTGGCTTATTTTAATAAGTCTCGGCTTATTAAGATTTCAGTAGTTTAGCTTATTGTTGCTAAGCTAGTACTTAATCGATTTTAAAGTTTAGATTTTGTTAGGAATGCTTGTTTCGAAATAGTGCTTATTCGATTTTTTCTAGTTAGCTTATTGAATTGGTTAGCATTGCTTATTTCTGTGTTGAGGCTTATTAGTGTGAGCTTATTGTGCATTATAGTTTCTAGCTTATAAGAGTTAGCTTATTTGATTCTTAGATAATTGGACTGGGCTTGCGATTGGTTTATAAAATTTCTTTTGGGCTTGAGTTAGTAAAAGTTTAGGCCTGCGTTCTATCTCACAATTTGGGCCATAATTTGAACAGTTGGGCTTTTATATGTGTAGCAAGTTTGGTTAGCGATTGGTGTGAGAATTTGGTTTGGGCCTTCAAATTCATAACAGAAAGTGCAAATTGTGTAGAATTATTACTGTTAACATTTTGTTGTTAATTTTGGGACCGGTCAACTCACGAGGCGCGGAGCTTAAGAGTTTATTTAGCTAGAACGAATTTGATTATTTGTTTTAGCTAAATAAATCGGGTGGTTTTCGTTTAATTGCGGGTCTTCAATTCGGTCCAATTTTCTATCATTTTTCAATTAATTAGTGTAGCTTTAGTATAAATTGTTTTGCTTTGATTATTTAATCATTATGCGTAGTGAGTAGTTTATTTAGTGCTTGTTAAATGATATTGCGAATTGGGAATTAAGTGTTTGATTCTAGTTTAGCTTCCCTTTTTTATGCTTTTCCGTTATAGATTTAGAAACATACAAAACTTTAATGACAATTCAGCTCGATTTACAACACTGGACGTAGAAATTCCATTCACCTCTCGCCGAGGAGAACGATACCCGTGTTGATTACTTATTATTCTTTCCTAAGAATAATTTGTATGATACTTTGCTTACGTATTGTATATGTATTATATATATATATATATATATATATATATATATATATATATATATATATATATATATATATATATATATCATATTTATATATGAGGGTTTTTCTGTTACGTTGTAAAAAACGCTTATCAAAATGGCGTCGTTGCCGGGGAGAGGTGTAGCTATTTTTACGAAATTGTTCATGTTCGAGCCTTGAAGATCCTTTCTTCGGAAAGTTTATTTTTCGTTCTTATAAAAAATATAAAAATCCAAAAATATTTTTCTTCTTATTTTTATTTTTCTTTTTCTTTTATAAATATTAAAAATACCAAAAATATTTTTTATTAATATTATCTTTATAAAAAATTTCAAAAATATTCTTCTTTAACCTCTTATCCGTTTAATTCTTTCTTCTTATCCTCTAATTGTTTAATTCTAAATGTCGTCATTCGAACAACGAAGTTGTTTCAGTTGCGGAAATCCACTTGATGATCAACCTTGTCGATATTGTACTTGTGAGCGGTGTGGATATTATAATCGAAGGGTACCTTGTTTAGGATGTAATTCGGTAAATTCATTCACTTATGAACCAAATCCGAATTCTTTATACGACTCTCAAAATTTTTCATATTACCCTCCACAATCCCAGTACCAGACGTATTCTTGTGAAAACTACAGGGATTCTTATGAAAATTATCAATGTTAACCGATGAACCAAAATTATGATCCTAATTTTTGTTATAATCCGATTTATTCTGGTTTTGACCAATATCAACCTCGCGATTTTCCGTCACTCAACAACTTCCTCGGAGATCGAATAAGGATATGTTGCTAGATATGGCAAAGCTAATTAAAGCTAATCGAACCCTTTTGAATAGCAATATTTTTCCTCATGAAGAAATGAGTATGAGAGTATTGTTGGCTAAGGAAAGAATTCTCAAATTAATTCAAGTTTGGGACGAAAAGCAAATTAAACCATGGAGTTTGCCGGAATTGCTACTTCAACTTTCTAATGATTCACAAACTATTGCTGAAATTTTGAAACAACATGAAGAAAAGCGTATTGAACGTGAGCAAGCGGCTAATCTGGCAGTTCAGAAAGAGCAGGAGGAGCAGGCAGCTCAAAGTTTTACTCCATATTGGAATTTTCCTATGATCGACGATGATGATGATGAGCATACTATTCAATATAGGTTATATCTAGAGAGATCGTCTAAAGCAATCACACCCGACTTACCAACCGAGGACTCTCTAAGCATGGGGGACGAGCATCTTAGCACTATTCCTGAAAAGGAATCGGACGAATTCATAAAGTCTAGTGTTGAGGACCTTGTTCCAATCCCAAGTGAGTCCGAGGATATTCTCGAGAGCGATAGTGATTGTGATTTACCTTCGTGTGATGATTTCTCTTCCATTGACATTCCACGTGATGATTTCGTGACTTTCTCTAACCCTCTCTTCGATTCAAATGATGATTTTACATCTAGTGATGACGAGTCACTTCTCGATGAGGACGTTCCAGAAGATAAAGTTTACTCGAACCCTCTTTTCAAATTCGATGACGAATATATCTTTAATGACTTAAATCCTCTTTTTGATGAGGTGTTAGAGAACATCAAGAGTAAGGACTCCTATGTTCCTAAACTTGATGAGCCGGACTTGCTAGTCACCCTTTTTTCCGATGCTACCCAGGAGGCGATATTGATGAGATCGATGCTTTTCTAGATATTGATGTTTCTATGGATGTTGAGGACGGTTATCATGATTCGGTGGGAGATATAATCTACCTTGAGAGATTGCTTATTAACAACACTTTCTCCAATCTTCCTTCTGAGGTATTTTTAGATCATGAATCAAGGAGCTTAAAGGATAAACCTAATAAAGATGATTTGAAGAGTATGGTCAAAGTTTTCAACCCCGGGATTTATGAGAAAAAAATTTCTCCTACATATGTGAGACTATCCTTTGAGGATCGCCTTTATTTTTCCATCACATGTGTTATCCGTATTTTCCTTCCTTATTTCACATATCTAGTGGATTCTTCTTTTCTTCTCTCCTCTAGGAGTGAGGATATCATTTTTGACCCCGGCATCTCTGCTTTTCATTTTTCTTCTCTAAAGCCGGTGGCATATGAATGTCTAGTGGAAGTTTGCTCTTCCACTTGTTTCGTCCCTATTATCACGATGATATAGGGTGAGTCAAGGCTGTGACTAGCAACAAAAAAAAAGCACTTCGTGGGTGGCAACCCATGCTTATCCTTAGTAGTAGTATATTAGTATCATATTTATTAATAAGTGTGATGTGAGGAGGCTCGCCTCTTCCTTTCTCGTGTTTCGTGTTTTATGATTTTTGTCCAGGATTGCCCGGATTATGAAGACTCTCGTGCTCGGTGTTTTGTCCATCATTCACTCGATCTTCGATCCTTAGCATTCTTATATATGGGAATCGGATATCCTAGATCTTATCGACTAACATTTATCTTTTAGCATAATTAATAAACGACTTTAGATTTGCGTAGAGACCCCTTAATATTTGGATAATGCCTTAACATTAGTATAGGGGTGACAGTCTCACATTAAGGACAATGTGTAGTTCTAGTATGGGGGTATCTGTCGATTTGATCGTACCTGCAGTCGTTGTCTTCACGTAATCCCGTGAAATAGTAAAAAAACGGGCGAAAACGTAAAAATCGGACGAAAACATAAAAACGGACGAAAACGTAAAAAACGTACAAAACCGTAAAAAACCGGCGAAATCGTAAAAAAACGAGCGTAATCGTAAAAAAACGGACGAAATCGTAAAAAAACGGACGAAAACGTAAAAAAATATTAAATAAATAAGATTCGCCCAGTAGTCCATTTATCTAATTAGTGTCCGTTTTGGCCGCGCCCGTTTTAGCCCGCGTCCGTTTTAGCCTGCGCCCGTTTTAGCTCGCGCCCGTTTTAGCACGCGCCCGTTTTAGCCTGGTGCCCGTGCCCGCCCGACCTGCCCGTTTTGCCGCCTCTAAGTATAAGTCATGATATTAAGCATGGAATATTTGGTTTTCTTTAGAGCTTATAAGTATTAATTGTGGCTTTTTCACCCATTAGCTTGTTTCACTTGTATATTAATAATGTTTAATAAATAAGGTTTTCTGGTTTAATTTAATTTTTAGTAACTTTCCACTAACTTGGAAGACGATGCCCAATAAAATAGGTACACATTGGGATTCGGAATTTGGCATACTATATATATCATATGAATAATTGCTTTACTTACACCTTAAAGAACCTTAGAGTATATGGTGTAAGTAGAGTTAATCATGAGATTACTTATGCCTTAAAGAGCCTAAGGGTATATGGCGTAAGTGATTAAATTGTTCATGCCTTAAAGAGCCTTAGGGTATATGGTATGAATGATTGAATCATGTTTAATAAATGATTTGTTTGTACCTTAAAGAGCCTTAGGGTATATGGTGCAAATTAAATCTCACTTGATTTATGTCTTAAAGAGCCTTAGGGTATATGACATAAGTTAAGTCAAGTAGCCTAATAAAAGCCAAATTCCGGTCACCTCGATGTGGACCTCATCGATTTTCAAGGATAGGGATATAAACTAATTTTTATCTTTAACTGTTCCGCTTTATTTTCGGATTTAATAAATATCGAAACAAGTCTTAACGAGCCTTCAGATATATGACAAAAATAAAATCTTGAGATACAAATTTAGGAATAAGAGAGGAAAAGTAATACACAATTAGTATTTATGAGTAGTGTTAGCATCATGACTTGTATTTGACAATGATCTCGTTTTTGAGCTTGGTTTGGGACAAGTGAAAAGTCGGGGATGATGAATTTATCTTTTTGAGCATTTTAGGATTAAAGTGTTTCTTATTCCGTGACCCTTAAAGTTATGAAAATAACGAAAGTCCATACATTCTAGTTAGTTGCTTAAAAAGAAAAAGTACACAAAAAAATGAGAAAAAAGGTAAAATACAAAAATATGTGTGGTAATAAGTGTAGATTTATAAAAATGGTCAAAACGAGGCTTTTCAAAATTAGTGATTCTTTAATTCCCCTTGATGAACACTTAGCTACTTTTTGAGGTAATTAGTCGAGGGGGATTGAGATTCTTGGTTTTCTAAAGTGTTTACTTATGGCATTGCGTGAGGACACGACAATAATTTAGTATGGGGGATTTTGGTATGTGCTTAATTACACATACCTTTTACCTAATAAAACGAGCTAAAAAGACCAATAATAAGCAAAAATGACATAAAAATACATTGTATATGTGTATTTTGTGATTTGTGTCTTGCAGGTACGGATATTCAATAAAAAGGACAAAAACAAAGGCAAAGCAGACCAAACCGAGCACGAGAATGGAAAGAGCGCGAGAACACGAGGCCAGCGGTGCCCTCAGATCTTATTAGGCCAGACCAGCATGTACCCATTTTATGGGCGAGGACCAGCCCAAGCACAATATAAGCAAAGTCAATAATAGAATATTATTATTTATGAAGGTTCGACGTCCTGTTCATGTGCAGCATTAATTAAATCACCATCACACGTGATGGGCCACCCAATGGAGATGAACAGTAGAAAGCTGACGCGTGGCATGGGAATCCTCAATCTTCAATTTGCAAATCTATATAAATATAAAATTGATCTAACGGGTGGAATATTGGTTCAATTGAAAGCTCTTCACTTGGCCACTTGTTTTAACTCATCGGTCGACTATAATTGCAATAGTGTGCACGATCCAAAGGATATTGATTGGGCTCATTATTTTAAATGATGAGGATAATTTTACATTTTTTTACCCTTCCTTAGCTATAAAAGACAACTATCGCACCCCTCATTTTTTCTACACCTAGTCTGTAGTTTTTTTGTTTTGGGTCTTTTAACTTTTTATAGCTTATTTTTGTTTTGTAATAGTTATTTTAGTTTTTATGATTATTGTACTCATGCTTTTGTCACAAGATTATTAATATGATGTAATAAAAAATGGTCTTTAAGTTTGTTGAAGATCTTGTTTGGCTTATCTTTTGCTTAATCAATCATTTCTTTTTCTTTTGCGATGGCTTATTCTATAAGCTGATTATTCGTGCTTATTTTCGTGGCTTATCATTATCAAAGGTTCTTAAAAGATTAGAAAATGACTCCTATAAGCTCTCCTAGCTAATTCGACTCATTATCAATTGTTTTTAAGCACCTTTCGAGATAATAAGCTACAATAAGCTCGAGTATAGCTTATTTCTGTGCTTAAATTGTTTTTGATTGAATAGAAGCTCACATTTCCTAATATAATAAGCTTCCAAATAGCTTATTAGAATTCATTTGAGCTTATATTGCTTAGGCAAATTTTCGTGAGCTAATTGCTTAATCAAGTTTAGGTTTTAAGTCGTTAAAAGTCTTATAGCTTTTTCTAATCTCTTGTTGCTGCTCTCATATGCTATTTAGTGCTTATTTGTTGCTTATTTGTAGTATTTTAATAGTTATTTGTCTCGTTTAGTTTCCTTGTGCTTATTCGATTAGATGCTTCGTATGGATTGAGGTTTACCTGGCTTATTTTGGTTTGGCTTATTTTAATAAGTCTCGGCTTATTAAGATTTAGGTAGTTTAGCTTATTGTTGCTAAGCTAGTACTTAATCGATTTTAAAGTTTAGATTTCGTTAGGAATGCTTGTTTCGAAATAGTGCTTATTCGATTTTTTCTAGTTAGCTTATTGAAATGGTTAGCATTGCTTATTTCTGTGTTGAGGCTTATTAGTGTGAGCTTATTGTGCATTATAGTTTCTAGCTTATAAGAGTTAGCTTATTTGATTCTTAGATAATTGGACTAGGCTTGCGATTGGTTTATAAAATTTCTTTTGGGCTTGAGTTAGTAAAAGTTTAGGCCTGCGTTCTATCTCACAATTTGGGCCATAATTTGAACAGTTGGGCTTTTATATGTGTAGCAAGTTTGGTTAGCGATTGGTGTGAGAATTTGGTTTGGGCCTTCAAATTCATAACAAAAAGTGCAAATTGTGTAGAATTATTACTGTTAACATTTTGTTGTTAATTTTGGGACCGGTCAACTCACGAGGCGTGGAGCTTAAGGGTTTATTTAGCTAGACCAAATTTTATTATTTGTTTTAGCTAAATAAATTGGGTGGTTTTCGTTTAATTGCGGGTCTTCAACTCGGTCCAATTTTCTATCCTTTTTCAATTAATTAGTGTAGCTTTAGTATAAATTGTTTTGCTTTGCTTATTTTATCATTATGCGTTATGAAAGTAGTTTATTTTGTGCTTGTGAAGTGCTATTGCGAATTGGGAATATTTAAGTGTTTGTATGGTTTAGCTTCCTTGTATATGCTTTCCCGTTTGGTTTAATTAGATTTAGAAACCAAAACAAAACTTTATGAAAATCAAGCTGATTACAACATAAACGTAGAATTCCATTTCACTCTCACGAGGAGAAACGATACCCGTTGTTGATTATTCTATTATTTGTCCCTAAGATTAATTTGTATGATACTTTG
The DNA here is from genome assembly GCA_026074375.1 of Tanacetum coccineum. Lineage (NCBI taxonomy): Eukaryota > Viridiplantae > Streptophyta > Magnoliopsida > Asterales > Asteraceae > Tanacetum > Tanacetum coccineum. The sequence goes on from BQNB010070926.1 coordinate 32,040, forward strand.
CTTTAGCGTATTGGATATGTATATATAAATATATATATATTTATATATTTATATTTTCTATATTTATATATAGATCTATACTATTTATATATCATATTATATCTGAGGGTTTATTTGATACGTGTAAATCACTATTCTGTTACATAAACAAACTTAACTACAAGGCCAGTACTAACTATAGTACTGCCAGACTTAACTTAGTACTGACATACTTAACTATGTCTACCAGACTTAACTCTATAACAACCAGACTTAAGTCTGTTTACAATAATTCCTAACAGATCATCTGTGACGAGAAGATTGTACGTGTTCCTTTCGGAAGAGAGATGCTAATTTTTCAAGGCGATGGAAACAACCAAAGGAAAGAATCCTGACTGAATATTATTTCATGCACTAAAGCACAAAAGTATTTTTCAAAAGGATGTGATGTCTTTTTGGCACACATTAACACGAAGGAAGCCAAAGATAAGTCGGATGGGAAGCGACTTGAGGACGTGTCGATTGTCAGAGACTTTCCTGAAGTCTTTCCTGAAGACTTGTTGGGTATTCCACTAGCTCGACAAGTAGAGTTCCAAATTAATTTGGTACTGGGTGCTGCACCTGTAGCACGGGCGGCTCCTTATCGACTAGCACCATCCGAAATGAAAGAACTGGCGGAACAACTTCAAGAACTATCCGACAAGGGATTTATAAGACCTAGCTCCTCACCCTGGGGAGCCCCGGTCTTGTTTGTCAAGAAGAAATATGGATCATTTCATATGTGCATCGATTATCGTGAATTGAACAAGTTAACAGTGAGGAACCGTTATCCACTTCCTAGAATTGATGACTTGTTCGATCAACTTCAAGGGTCGAGTGAAGATTAACTTACGATCAGGTTAGCATCAGTTGAGAGTTCGCGAAGAAGA